>WAAB01003152.1:1509-202628 GCA_013389865.1 Piaya cayana | reverse complement strand
ATCCCTAGAGGTGTTCAAAAAACTCGTGGATGGGGCACTTTGGGACATAGTTTAGCAGGCACGGTGGTGCTGGGCTGATGGCTGGACTTGCTGATCTTAGAAGTCTTTTCCAACCTTAAGAATTCCATAATTGCAGGGCGCTCTGCAGGCTGCTCCGCTCAGCCCTTCTGCCACCTCATGCAGAGACCAGGCAGCTGCCACGATTCTTAGGCAGTGTTCAGACTCAATTCAAACCCCCCAGGCTGAACGGAGGATGGATTGAGAGCAGACCTGCCGAGAAAGACTTGAGGGTGGTGGTGGATGAGAAGCTCAACATGAGCCAGCAGTGGGCACTTGCAGCCCAGAAAGCCAACAGCGACCTGGGCTGCTTCCAAAGCAATGTGAGCATCAAGATGAAGGGGGAATTCTCCCCCTCTCCCCAGCTCTAGTGAGACCTCACCTGGAGTCCTGTGTTCAGTTCTGAAATCCTCTGTGCAGGAAGGACATGGAGCTCTTAGAATGAGTCCAGAGGAGGCCATGAAGGTGATCTGAGGGCTGGAGCACCCCCTGCACAAGGACAGGCTGAGATAATTGGATTTGCTCAGCCTGAATAAAAGAAGGCTCTGGGGAGGCCTTTTAGCAGCCTTCCAGAACTGAAAAGGGGCATTCCAGGAAAGCTGGGGAGAGGCTCTTTTATCAGGGAGTGCAGAGATAGGGTAAGTGGAACAGTTTTACATTGAAAGAGGGGATATTTAGATTAAGTACTTGGAAGAAATGTTTTCCTGTGTGGGTGGTGAGGCACTGGCAGAGGTTGCCCAGAGAAGTTGTAGATGCCTCATTTCTGGAGGTGTTCAAGGCCAGGTTGGATGGGGCTTTGATCAGCCTGATGCAGTGGGAGGTGTCCCTGCCCATGGCAGAGGGGTTGGAACAGGATGATCTTTAAGGTCCCACCCAAACCATTCTGATTCTATGATTCTTCACATACACGTTTATCTTCACCCAGTGCTCCCTTTTCACTGACTTCAGCTAACAAACTGGAGACAATAAATTACAGCATTGATGCTGTTAGGATGTGCACCTTACACAGTTAATTCCAGGATCCTAACGCTTGATGTTTCAGAAGTTTATTAGATTTATTTCAGGGCAAGTTACTTCAATAACAAAACAAGAGCAATTTTTTCCTTCCAGTCTGTCACCTACTCTCTCTGTAAACAGAGTACCCATTGGAAATACTAGCAACCATGCTGAAAATGGCAGCTGACATGTCAAATGTGATTAGAAACATATCCAGAGAGTCACGAAAATGGAAAAATCTATTTAAAGTGGGTATTGCAATTCCAAAATCCAGACCATTAAAATGAAGGGTGGATGCCTACCTAGTTTGAAGAAGCAGGACCAAGCAATGCTTTCTTATTTACAAGGTGGTGACATTTACATTAGTCCAATGCTTCCATGAAAACGGCCATAAATCTTTAGGCATAAGAGACCCTCTTGGCCCATGGATGCAACTGCTGAACACATCTGAGCAGCTTCTGTTGCTGCAGCTTTCATATAATCTATAGCTGCCTTTTGACAGAGAGGTGTGAAACTCCTGTGCTGTAGAAGGCAGCTGAAGCAATCCTGCCTGCTGATTGCGAAAGCAGTGGTGAGTTCTGCAAGCTGTCTCAAGGACCACTGCAACCTTTCTGCTCCACCTACCACACATACCACACAAAACCTCCAACATTTAAAAGCATTTATCACAAGGGGTACTGTAGCTGCTCCCTCTGGAAGCTGCTGGCATTTATTCAGGTAGCCTAATAGATGGCAGGGAAGTCCAGTTTTGCAGTGCCTGGCTTGGCATAGCTGTCAGAGCCCTTGGCTGCCCTTACAGAGAGGGAGGAGGTACCCTTGCTGCCCAAAAGGATTTGGGAGCAGTTCAGCAAGGTGCCTGCCAGCCACGGAGGAAAACAAGAGCAAATAAGAGGCAGTAAATGAGAGGCAGGCTAGGACGTAGCCAACCCTGCCAAACCGGAGCAGAACTGAGCTCTAAGGACTGGAGGGAATTTACTGGAAAAGACTTGCCACACACAGACTTTCAAGTGCCTGAGATACTGGTTGAAGTTTCATGGCTTGTTTTTTCCTATTTAGCCCTGATTGAGAGCTCCCTCGATCCAGCTGTGAGCATGTAGAGTATGCCTGCAGAAGAGCAGATTTTTCCAAGACCTGAATAGCTGGGCTATATTTGTCATCCTATGGGTATGGGGCAGAGACCAATATGCACGCAGAAGGCTTAAAGCCTTGGTTGAATGCCCTAGAGGACTTGACTAGTCTGGACAAGAAATGGCACCTGGCCTTCCCCAAGCTGCTGCATTGCTATATTATGCATCCTGGTGAGGTGAGGGAAGCTTTCTCATGTAATTTTGACTGGGCCTGGGCAGTTTGTACTTTAAAAATCATAGTTTCTACACCCAGGCAACTGCAGCAACCAGTAACCAACTATTAATTCCTTCAGCTAGCTTCTGTCATGGTAGCCAAGATTCCTATGTCAGGAGACTTTCCTCTTCTCCTGGCTCCTATCCTAGATGCCTGCCACATCACTGAGAGCTCTGCAGGAGGGAGAAGAGAAACTGCAGCACTGTTCGCAGATCTCATCAACTCATCCATCTCTTCTGTGCTGAACATGCTGCTGCAACACAGGAAGATCTGTGTGGTCTCCCAGCCATGGAAGTGCATCCATCCCAGCCCTCCAGAGCCTGGTCATGTTCACTGATGACTTCAGAGAGATTTTCTTCTCACCTTAAAACATGGTGTGTGTTTCAACTGATAGCTTCTGACAGCAATTGCTTCAGTACATTCAAACACTTATCTCCTGACAGTATTGGTTGCATTATACTTTGGGTTGTAAGTCAGATTTCTTGTTGCGATTTGTAAAACAACATTAGCACTCAGCTGTGTTTTATGAGTAAGGAGGAGGGAGACAAAAATCAAACTGCACGAAGAGGGCACAGCAAAAACTTCTCATGTGCAAAAGAGGCCTAGTTGTTTTGTTTAGTTTTCCTAATGACTTTTTCATACCCTGAGCAGAGGGGACTCACGTATTTACATGCATGGGAAGAAAAAAAATCCACCAAACAAATTCACAAATCAACAAGTGAAAAAAACCCAGAAAACTGAGGCAGCTAGGTTTTCTGCAAGCTGTAGCAAGGCTGGTATTGGGACTCTTTGAGTTGTTCTGGGCTTGGGCATGACCTGCTGTGTACAGTGAGGCAGAATCTCTCCTTGTTCCACCTTTTCATTTTCCAGATCCAGAGGATATTCCATCTTCATCAAAATTTTGGTGTCACAGAGTTCCTAGTTGAGGATTCATTAGTGCTGAGGTAGACATCTATCTTGATCCTGTAAGCCGTATACTTCAGAACTTCATACAGTCAAAACCCACAGGAGAGACACCATGAACTTCAAAAAGCTGAGTGGAAGAAGAGTTCCAAGAGAGGTGCCAGGCAACCTGGAGCTCCAGCTCCCCCAGGGCTATGAGGCAAAGCTGATACAGGTGTGCAGCTGGATCCCAGGCCAGGGCAATCCATGCTTGCTTCTTCCCACCTCTGGGGATTCCCCGAAAGCTGCCTTTCCAACATAGTCAGCTTGAACAATGCCAGCAAGGCTATCTGTGAGCATCACTTCCTCTACTGCTAACTCATGCCTTCCTGGTACATGTAGCAGAGACATCTTGCCTCCACTCCTCCTGAAAAACTATTCTCCCCTTCAAGAGCAACCTTCTGGGCATGTTACATTGCTCAGCGTGAATGAGACAAACACCTCATATCACTGCAGGTGAGGGTGTTCCGTGCATCTGGATGACCCTGGTCCTTTCAGATAGTCTGGCCTGAGCAATCCTGCCAATATGAGAACAAAGTAGAGCTGATCCTTGGGGCCTGAAATTGGTGAGACAAGATACTGATATGCTGCAAATGAGAAAGTGGTTAATCTTGTTGCTGCCTGGCACTGTTTGAATTGTTGCACAAACAGCCACTGTCTGAATGCATGGAGCAGGTAAAGGGATGTGACTTAATCCCTGAGAGTGGGTTTTAAGAAGGCGGAAGGTTGAACCCTTTGACTTCTGGTTGACGTCTGCTTCTTGGTTGGACTCGATGTCCTTAGAGGCCTTTTCCAATTATTTTCTTAATTATTCTATGATTAATTATTCTATTTCTTAATTATTCTATGATTTCTTAATTATTCTATGATTCTATGATTTTTTCCTTTTCTATGATTGTTGCCATTACCATGAGCACAGGCACCAATGTCAGGTGAAGAAATTGCTTCAAAGCTGGGATTTATGTCTTACTTGTCAGTTCTCCTGTCTGAGGTAAAAGAGACGTTCCCCAACACTGCACTTTGCTTCACATTCTTATTACTGTATTTTGATAAGGTTCTTATTGTATATAGACATGCTTTGCTAGCCAGATGAGCCCACCATAATCACCCATGTCATGTTTGATCTCTACCTGCTTGACGACAATATTGGAGAATGCTTTTTGACAATGTCTTGTGAATTAATCTGTTTTTCAAGAGATTTTGGCTCTGCCTGTATGATTATGAACAAGTAGCTCTTTTTACTGGTCATCCCATTAACTGCAAGTCATTAGCATGCATTTATTAGAGTATACAGCGCTCCTGTATTTATTGAACTACACAAATGAGATAAAAGTTGGACCTGACAAATGTCATGACAAAAGCCTCATGTCACTTCTGCTACTTCATATGGCATCTCCAATATGGAAAGAGAAAACGTGTCTTCTATTTTCTGTACTCATCACAGATCTACTCTTTTTGCTTCTTCATTATTTTCCCCTTCTTTAGGGCTGATCACAAAGAGCTGGGATAGAGTTGTTTATGATTGTCAGTCACTATTTCTGTGGGAAGAAAATACTCTTTGATTATTTCATTATGTTGTACTCTTGAGTTCAACTCTCCCAGCCTTTTCCCATCTGGGCACCAGCTTTTCAACACACCCCAATACAAAGATGGATTTCCATTGTGGGGTTCTGATGAGAGATCCAACTGTGCATGTATCTTCCTCTCAGCAAAGAAATTAATAAGTGGAAATACTGCATAACTGCATTTCCAGCTTAGTAGCACTTGCTTTTTACCTTCCCTCTCTTTGATTTTTTTTTTGTATAACAGTATTCCAATAAAATGTATATCCTTATGGGGATGTGGGAATACCTTGACATTCTACCTCTCAGTAAGCGTGTAGACCAGAATGCCAAGTTTCTCAGAAATGCCCTGCAGAGTGCAGGCCAAGAGCAACCTTTGGGCACCACGCACACCGTACCCTCTCTGAGCATGGTGTAAGGAAGATGCAAGGGTCATGGCATCTAATCCCATCTCCTCACTAGCAGCCTTATTGGATCAGGGAGCAAGAAGGGAAGGCCTAACAATGAGCTTCCAGCTGCCAATGAAAGCTCATTCCAGCTGCATATGTGCCAGAAGCTATTCCTTCCTCTGCAGCCTGAGCCAAAGTGACATGAGACTACAGATGAGATCTCTGTCCAGGAAGACAGTGGTTGCCAGACACTGGCTGTGAGCAATCCTCAGGAACTTGGGAGGAATCAGAGACATATTCTGATCTACTTGCTGAATGCATGTCTTTTTTATGTAAGGGAAGGGGTGGTAGGATCCATATTTGGGTAATCATTTCCTCACTCTACCTGAATTCTGAATCACGGATGCTGTCTCAGACCCACTGCTGAAGCACAGTGACTTGATTCAAGTTTGGGCATCAGTTTTAAAGCCCTTGGAAGTACCAGCTACTGAGTAAAGTAGCCTCTACCTGAACAACAGTGGTTGTGGCACCAGCAAATGAGAACATGCTCTCATTATCTTCCATCCTTTTCTCACAACTGTCTTAACTTGCAGGAAAATAATGTTTGTGAGTCATCCTTTCATCTTTACAACACTACTGAAGAAGAAAAAAGGGGGTGTGGGGGGAAAGACAGTGTTTGTAGCCTGGCCATAAAATTGTTTGCTAAATAAAATTAACTATGCTTCAAATCTCCAGTTACAATGCTAAGTGACATCCACCACACCAATTTATGGGAAAACATCACTAGAGAGAACTGTGATCAACAAATTGTCACTTCAGCATGATGTTCTAACAGTGCACTCTTTAACTAGACCCAGCAAAAATGTAATTACTAATGTAATTTCTGCTTCTTAATTAATATTGATAACATCTGCTTGTTGCTTCCCAAGACTTCCACTGTTTTACTACACCTGCCTGTACATGCATTTTTGTGCCCACAGGCAATGCCATTCTAAGGCAGCAGCAGATACTTGCTTTATTATCTCTTGGCAGCCAAACTGGACCACTATGAACCTGGAGGAGAATCAGGCCCTCCCTTTGCTGGGACAGCAACAAGACTGGCATTATTCAAAGGAGGGGAAAAAACGCCTGTGGCCATGTTAATGCTTTTGTCTTTATTAGTAAATGTATTAACATTTCCCAATGTGCTTTCAAATTATATAGTCAAGTATTTTGCCTTCAGTTTGGAGCTGCTAGTAAAAATAGCTCAGCCATATATAGCCAATAACCTGAGGATAATCAACTCTTAATGTAACTCCCACAGAAGTGGGCAGAAGCTGGCCAGTCCAGAAGCTGGTGTGCAGCCTTGGAGTTTGAAAGATCTGAGATTGATTTCAGAGTTAAAACCCTTGCTTTTCTCCAGTGGGGAGCAAATTTGTGTATGTAGACAACAAAACCCATTACAGAGATAAACAATATCAATCTAAAGTGCCACTAAATATAGTTACCATTCCTTAGAAGGGCCAAGCAATATGAAATCAAATGGCAGGAAGCAAGAGGACAAGATAAAATCCCATCCCTGTATCTCCCATTCTTGGAGGTGCTCAAGGCCAGGCTGGATGAGGCTTTGAGCAACCTAGTCCAGTGAAAGGTGTCCCTGCCCATAGCAGGGGGGCTGGAACTGGATGAGGTTTAAGGACCTTCCAACCCAACCCATTCTATGATAATTACCTAAAACGTAATATACAAGTCAAATTTTGTAAGTAGTTATAGCCATAGACCTTGACTGAACTCAGTAGGTTTTCTCCCTACTTATATATGGTGCTTAGTCTTCAGCCTGGAGAGAGCTTTGACAGCCAGGAATGAGGGCAGAACTGCAACCAGGCCAGGTTCTTCAGACATTTTCAGAAAACACAGACCCATACTCTACAGGCAGCTTATTTGGAATGGAGGAATCTCAGTAACAGATAAGTAGCTTTTTGAATAAGGATGCCCAGATCTGACGTGTGAGGTTTAATATTTTAATCTACTGTCCAAGTGTATTGCTGCTTTAATCACAGCCACAGTGGAGTCTGTGAGTAGCTGAACATTAGAGAGACCATCGATAACCCCTGCTGTGATGCTAAAAAAAAAAAGCTATCAAGTGGATTAATGAAGGAAATAAGGTGTATACAGAAACTCATTATTTTCCAGTTGAGACAAAACTATCCATTAATATCTGACACAGAGCATACTCTGGAAAACTGGGAACAGATATTGAAAATGAGCAAATCCCAGCAGGCCTAATGCATATGTGATGAACTAGTTATTAGTATTTGATCCAGCAAGCTCTGTCGCTAAGGATGAATATAATTTCTGTTGGAATGTGTAAGTCTATATGCCCTAGATGGCATTGCTCTGCAACGTTAGAAAACATACTTCTAAAATCCAGGCTCTCAGTGCAGTCAGCACAAAAGAATTTTAAGCAGGACAAGTGTTGCTCCAAGTTCACAAACACAGATATTAAAAAGACTTCTCTTTTTAATGTTACTTGTTGGAGACATTTCCACTGCAGCTGATACATTAATTATGCCACTTTCTTTTTACCCCCCATTCATTCTTTAAAGGCTTACTTGTAAAATCGTCTTGTGTGACTTGTGTAAGCAACTGCTCTGGTTTGAAGTGGTTTCATTGCACCTGCTCTCTCCAGGCTGTGGTATTTAATTGTTTTTGTTTATTCTGTGCTACTCTTCTCTGGCAATTTGCTTGGCACCGGGAAGAAGGCTCACCCCAATTACAGAGTGCTGTTTGTTCCCAACAGTCAGAGGCTGAAGATGAGCCTCCTTCTCTGTGAATGCTCACTGCAGCCCACTTAAAGCAGCTGGAGAGGAAGCGGGCAGATGCTCAGCTCTGCTAAGAGCACCGACTACCATTGCAGCAGGGAAGAAAAATACACACAAAATCAACATACATGCAGTTTGTCCCAAGTCCTGTGTCTGCATGGCTCCCTTTCAGAGGCACAGACATATGTTGCCTCTGCTTACAGGAGCTTTCTAGAAAGCAAGATGTACTGGGAGTACCCATGTGCATCCACCTTCCAGTGCCAAGGATTAGGACTTGCAGTTTCAAGTTGTGCAGCCCTCCAGCATCCTGAAGGCTGCCTAATAAAGGATTTTGGCAATGCAAGCCCTAACTATTAAGCACTCATTCTGTAGTGTGTGTCTAGGCACCCCACACAAGCATGGGGAGAAGCCTCAACTAGGAGGTCTTACTAGCCAGCCCACTGAGCTGGGGAGATGCCTGCAGCTGAACACCCAGGGCTGTGACAGAGTTGTATGGAAATGCCTCAGCGTTTCTGGGATGCACAACTCTATCCTTTCTCTTAGGAGGCGTCTCTGTTCACAGCTTTCCACAACTGAATAGCATTGTGTAGGTCCTCCTCTGCAAGCACATGCTCTTTGTGTTGTCTGTCCTAGGAGGCTGCAGCACCAAGAGGCTAAAAATCGTTTTGGGTGGAGGCTTGTATCCAAGCGCTCCGTCATTCACTTGAAAACAGAAAGGAAGACAAGTGTTTGAATTCCTCAGGCATAAGACAAAAGTCCTGGTTCCCCTGATGCTGTGGTCCACAGCACTGATGTGGGCAGTTGGGCAGTAAGACTGGCAGGTAAAAGTGGGCTTAGGGCATGGTACTGGATTTTCCTTGGCTTTGAGAATGACATTTTGGAAGGAAAATCAGTCTGACGTTCCCATACAGATTAGGGTATGCATTGTGGATGTATATAGGGTGTAATTTGTTGTGTGGTATAAAAGGAAACATGCATTTCAGGTTTGTTGCTTTTTAAAGATGTTATTCCAAAGATTAAAACAAAGAAGAAAAGACATTTTCCTCAGCAGCAAAGACATTCGTTAATCAGTCCTCTTGCAAGCATGACTTTGGGGTGACTGAAGACTTTTGAGTTATCAATCAGAGGACGTTATGCTGAGAATACAGACAGATGCCATTTTGTTCAAGCAGGAAAGATGTAATAAAATGGTCAAAATCAATTGGGAAGAGCTTGGAGGGAGATTATCATCTGCAACTTACAGATAAAAGATCTTTCATCTCTGCCAGCGGTTATTTCAAAGCAAGTAGCTTTTGAGATGGCAAAGATACAAGTTCAGCCTCTGTAAAGCAAGCTAGAAATGACCTCCAAAGGGAAATTAAATAGGATACGTGCTCTAGGTTTGCATCTTTATGATGAATAAAGATGGCCAGGTGGGAGAGGAGAGTTAGTTTCCTTTTCACCACACTTTGTACTTCTGTTTCATTTCATTTGTTGTTCTGCACTAAAACCGCACATCTTTCCTTAGGCAGGGTTTGTGATGGCTGAAGAATAACTGCAAAGGTGACACAGCAACAGCTTCTAAAAAAGAAGAGGTGAATACCTTTTCAAGCTTTTCAATAACTCCTCCAGGACAAGTAATGATGGCTTGCTTTCACATTCTGATTTTCCTAACTTCAATGAAATTGGCTAGAAATTCAATTACTCCCCCCGACATCTGAAAAGCACTTTCTAACTCTCCAGACTGTAAGTTACACAAGATTTTTCTAGAGTGAAGTAATCACAAGGCTGAATCAAAAAAGCTGCATGTTTGGCATATCACCTTGGCAGGGGGTAGGGAGCGAGAGTATCTTCAGAGTCCAACAGTCAGCTGGAACAGCTCCAAACTGTGACGAAAAGCAAGATTATCTTTGAACCAGAAAACTAGTCATAGGGAAGTCTCTACAGAGATTCAGCATCTGTATGGATTCCAACATACCTTTTGGGTTGCCAGCACACAGAGCTGGAAAGCAGACAATCAAACCAATGGAAAATATTTTCAAGACAACTGCTGGGCTTGTACTGATGAAAGACATTTTCTGCATGAACATCAAAGGCTGCACCTCATCTCTGTGCTTTGTCCACGTGGACAGAGATATGGGATCAGCATGTGTGCCTTTTCTGTACCGCATGACTCTTCTGCACCTGGAAATAGCTGTGGATGTGTAAATAAATAATTTCTGCCTAAGCTGATACCACTGCTTTTTGTGGGCTTGGTGGGTACTTCAGAAACATGGTATTGTTTTGGTAATGGCTGGTACAAAGACATAAGCAAAACTATTTTAGGTGAGGTAGCCAGTCCCAATTACATGTGTTTTCATTCAAGAATTTCAAGCTCTTCTTTCAGAGAAAGTACAATGGGAGGGGAGGTCAGTTGAAGCATCCCGACATTCCCATGTGATAAAGCAGAAAGCAAAGACAGTCGTGTCACCAAGGCAGACTCAGATTTAGTAGGGAAACTTCTGTCTGTGCTCAGCTACAGCACAGCATAAAAGCAGCACAAGTATTTTACCATTCTGTAAGTATTCTAACAAGCCCTTTCCACAGGTTTTCCACAGCTTTCTGTAATGGAAACTAGCTGTATCAGAACTGTTAAAATAGCACCCCCTCCTCATTATTATTCCAAGCATTGCTGAAAATACTGCTCCAGGAATAATTGCAGAAGGAGGACTGGATCTCATAACCATGGCTCTCATGTCAATAGGCAGAGCTGGGAGAGTAAGAATAAATTCCCACTACCCTGTGTCAGGAAGAGAATAACCAACTTCAGTGCAGTAACCTCAGATCTGTATGGCTGTTAACAGAGCAGAACTTGACTCATTATACAATAGCAATTAACATTTCCTCAGTGTTTGTTTCTAAATGGACTCTGACATGTATAGGTCTCACGAGCTAGCCAATTTCCACACGAACTGCTGTGGTACACACACCTTTACAGCAAGTGCGCATTAAGTGGCTGATATAAAAAGTCTTTTTTCTTCTTCCTCCACTCTAATTCAGTGCTCAGGTCAAATGAATGGTACACAGTACTCTCAGAATTATACCAGAAAAGAGTAAATCATTGGGATTGTGACCCACAGGAGCGCTCTGCTCCTATGCCCAAGCACATCCTGAAGTGTTGAGTTAGTACAAAGAGAGGATATTTTTATTGATAAACATTATATTGTCTTAGTGTAGATGTCTGACACAGTATTAAATCAAATGACAAAACATTTAAAGTAATTCATTCTAATAAAACTTCTTTGATATTCCATAGACAATAGTGCTGTGAATTTTGTTTATAGTATAACACATTAAAAACACAGAAATACAAGTTTCTAATTTCATAGGTTACCAGCAAACAGAGAAAAATGCATGCTTTCATTTCTGTTAAATTTGTAACTTACACAGGCAAGTGGGAACAGCTATGCATAGGAGACTATTCTACAACAAGTTGTAAAACAAACATACAGAAAGACTGACCTTATAATACTTTTACAAGTATGACAAAACCATTGTAACTCATTTCAAAAGGTAACAAATGTTTTGTCTGTGGCTCCGCCATTTACACACTTCTAAGCTGACTTAATAAAAAGCTATTTTGAATAGAATCATGTTACTAGAAACCACTGATTTTTTTGTTTCTGGCTGGCTGTAAAGGAACATCACTGTTTGTGCATTTGCACTTGGTTCCACCTACATTTTCTTCCTTATCATTAGAAGCTAACAGAACCTTCCCACTCGGTGATAAGGAACCCAGACAGTGTTTGATCCCAAACCAAACAAAAGGTGCTCATATCAGTCACTTTTATTGCTGTGCTTCCTGCAGCTTTGATGCTACAACTGCACCACAGAGCAGAAAACCCATCACACACACAATTCAAAGAAAGCGTTAGGTTCGCCATTGGACTTGATGATTAAGGGTCCTTTCCAAACTAAATGATTCTATGCTTCTATGATTCTAAAAATCTGTATGGTTTCTTCACAGTCTGGTTTAGAACAAGCTATTGTATGGATTGCATTCAGTGGTCTAAGACTCTAATAATGATACAATACCAAGTTTCTCGTAATAGCTCCACAAAATTATCAGATCTTGAATAGCTATCTGCTGGGCCATGAGAGAATTTAGCCACTCCCCAACACCTCCCCCAGCTGCTGGCACTGGGGATCTCACTGTATGCCTTGGTGACCTACGCTGACTCTCAGGGGGCTCATTAGGTCAGGAACAGCAGTTAAGTAAATCTGACAGTTTGGGCTTGGCTCTGAAAAAAGGCTGGAAGGGACTAAAAGTGACCCCATGTGCAAAGAAACCAGCTGTCCTTACCCCAGCCGACTTGTTCTCTTACAGGGATTTATGTGTACCTGTAAGATGGTTGACTTTGTGATCTTAGAGGTCTTCTCAAACCTTAATAACTCTGCAGTCTAAAAACTCACCTCAACCACAGGGGCGGTGGCAGTGAAAGCCTGTGCAAGGAAAACAAAGGGAAGATTCTCCAGAGAGACTGCACCCAATGGCACCTGCTGCCCTTTAGTGGCGAGTAGAGGCCCAACACTTCTGAGAATTCAGCCGTCATTTTTAGTGCATAAATGGGAGCTATCAAAAGTGCTGAGCTAATGAAAGCCTGGTCCAAAAAATGCTAGATAAACCAGGGGAGGAGGAAGTGTTGCTGAGGGTAGGGGCCCCTGAAATTTGTGCAGTGTACCTGAGGATTAACAGGTCTGTCTGCTCACCTTTGTGTTCTGTTGAAATCCTGATTTACCAGTGTATGAATTCCCATTGCCACGTTTGTTGTTGGCAGAAGTGAACTTTGCCCTGCAGGGCTCCTGGCCAAGCACCCATGACTGTGACCAGATGAACCACGCACTGAAGAGAAGCACCAGCCCTGCCCTCCTGCACATTGACTGAAGCTCTGATGGATGCACTAACAGGAACTTCTGAGCCACTGCCAAATCTTACCGCGATATTTCAGATTGTAAAGGACTTCAACAGACAGCAACTTCACCCCAAATCCAAACAAACATCTTCCTAGTTTGGTTTCAGCCTTGAAAACAAACATTTGATAGAAGGATGAATGTAATCTATCATTCCTTTAGTCATGTCTTACAAATGCTGCCTGCATTAAGGGCCTAGTAATGATTCTCAGCTTTACAAGGACAGTGAAGCCAATGAAACTGTTCCTCAAGCAACAGTAAGTAAAATTCGTCCCTGAATCTTTAATGCATGGCAAAGTTCACTGCATACCAGCTCATCTCACAGGTATGCAGATAGCTGTGTGTTTATGCAACCATTGATGTAACAGATAAAACATATTCTTGTGAAGCTAGGATAAGAACTGAGTCAGAGACCTTATTTCTGGCCTATCTCTGCACCTCTCCCTGATAAAGGGATGCAGTATTTCTCACTGGGAAGAAATACCTTTCATCAGGAGGGTGAGAGCTGTAAAGATCAAAGAGAATTGAAGCGTAACTGCAGCCCTTGCAGAACTTGCCAGTAACCTAATGACACAATGACCAGTGTCTTGTGATGCCATTTTACCCTCATTTGCACTTGGTCTCCATGAGTGCTGAATAATTACAGAACCATACTTTGTGTCCTTTGGTCCTGTCATCCATTAAAAAAAAATCCTTAAGAACAAAGTTATTTTACAAACATCTTGCTTTGGCTTTTTTTCATGAACCTGAAGTTCAAGTTCTGTGCTTGCTCATTTGACCTAAGCATTGTGCAATTTCACTCTTTGGAGATACAGCAATATATGTTACACTGAGAGGTTTTGACTCACCAGGGAGAATTACTGAAGGAAAAGCATTGTTTCTGAGAATCTAGGACGAGCAACTCGGCTGAGCTCTGTGCCTGACAGAACTTGGAACCTCATTTTATGCAAATCCTGAACATTATACAAACTTTTATGAAAGACAGATACAGCACTTTATGCAATCAGCTTTTATCTTCCTTTTTTTTTCTTTTCTAATCTGAAAAATCCCCAAGTCTTTAAGAGCTTATGAAATATAAGCATTATTTTCCTCCCCAAATCCGTTGTCTATAAAATGTCTCCATTGTTGCTCTGACTTTTCCCACCAACAAGCCCTCCTGCAATTCATACCAATAGTGATGATGTATGGAGATCTACTGACCTACCCGAAACCAAAACAACACAGTGGGAAGAGGGAGGTATCGCATTTGCAAATGGCAGGACCTTTTTTATTGCAGGATTTCAAGGTAGAGATCCTTGCCTGCGTAATCACCCTGTCAAAAAGCTGGGACAGTAACTCTCACCTTCATCCAAGCATTTGTTAGCGCATGACATCTGTTCTGAAGAGATGTCTTCACATTTAACCAGAGTCTTTTACTGTTAGAGAGATGGGAAAAACTAGGCAAAGGAACATTACTTCCTTTCCAAAAGAAGATTACTAAGGAATAAACCTCCCTCTTGGTATCTTATGAAGCATGAATTTTAATTATTGCAAATGGCACCTTGTGACAGTGCTACCGCAAGCCTTAGAGTGTTATTTCTGCCCTTACAGATCAAGGACTGCAGAAGCAACTTCGGGTCTCTCAGCATTCTTCAGATTTTCTACTAATAAGTCCAAAGAAGCATCCAAGAAGATCTTGCCACTTTTTTGTGGCCATTCAAAAGTGTGTTGTGATGCTTTTAATGGCTTAGTCTGTCTGGTCCCTGATTCAGAAAAGTATGGCCTTATCATTAGGGTGGTACTGAATTTAGGTTTCTAAATCTTCTGCCAGCATGGGGAAATGATTTCTTGAACCAGGGTCTCAGCACTAGTTTATGGCAAATAAATAAAATTTACAAATACCTCATTGCAGAATTTCCTGACCTCCTCAATACCTCACAGATGCTCTCTTTTTCCAAAGCCATCTTTATGCTCAGAAAATGCAACTGGGATTCCAAATGGCTAACAGTAATTACAGTTAGAACTATTACTGAATGTACAAAGATAAGCAGCTCAAGCTTTTGACCTGCTATATTATAGACAGGCAACTGCCACACATCACTCATGATACCTTGCTAATACAATGTGGAAACAAATAAAAACTAGTGATCATCTCCTGCATTTATAAACAGATGTGCATAAGACTATCTTAAATACTGATACACTCAGCATCTTCAGAGTTTCCATGATAGGGTTTTATTCCTATGTATATGGCTGCTGGTTACCTCAGGGCTTCATTTTAACAATGGTTCACACATTTTAAAACAATAATGCCCCAAATCTCCCAATGAATTATATGAACTTATAGCTGAGTCCCTCAGGAAAATAAGTATAGAATAGTACAGTCTGGCTTCAGAAAGTGTCTTTGAAAAGAAATCCTATGAAGTCTTCCCATGTACTGTGTAACGGCTGGTTATTTCAATGGTTTGGGACATTTCAAGGGCGGACAGTAGGCTGACGCTCTTTTGGAGTCCAGCTGTTTGACATCAGTGTGCCAAGCAAAGATCTTGCATTTTCTCCCACCAATTTACTGGATCAAACCCTACATCCTGTTTCTGCTAGCCCAGTGCATGAATTGTGTTAAGGAGGATGCGGTTCAGCCTTCAGAGCCAGAGGGATTGAGTTTATGAGACAGAACGTGTAAGCAAGACCTTGAATCCTATTTACATGCAAGCTACACCAGGACTCAAAGTCAGGATCCTTCATACCTCACCATCCTGATGCCTACAGATGCAGTTGCAAGGAGCAAGATAAAATCTTACAGAGCCAAACAGGTGGCTGCTGGGTGTACAGGGACATCTGCTTTTGAAAAAGATCTCATGGCATGCCCCAACATTTATAGTGTCTGCATATCTTATCTCTATCAGAAGCCCTCCTATACACAGCACCTTGGATCCCAGAAAGATGTGTCCTCCCCAACGTGCCATGCTCCTAGAAGTTAACTGTCCACTGAGGTACTTAAACAAACTCCCATTGTTCTGACATTGGTCAGCGCAGTTATACAAGCAGCCCTGCCAGACAGATGTTGAGCTTCAACAAAGAGATAACGGTGTTTGCTGCAAAGGATGGACAAGGGCCACCAGCTTTGGCATAGATGCAGCCAGAGCACCTCTGTCCACACTTACACCCTTGATTGTAGGATGGGAGGGTGCACTGTGTAATTGTAGCCAGCCTAAGGAAAACTCAAGTCCTCTTCATTCATATGGTCACAAACTACAGCGCTCCAGGTTTTATCTTCTCCCTTGCCTTTTCCCAGCCTCATTCCCTTCTTCCCTTACTGAGCAGCTTAGTTCTCATTATTTTATCATTTGCTAACAACGTGATAAGATGCAATTCTAGGGCTGTAACAGCCAGGAAAGAGGTTTGCTTTCTGCTAGGGACTGCATTTGGTTTCTGTAGCCTCAGTGTGGCATTCTAATCACCCATCCTATAGAAAAACTAACCCTTTCTCAACAAAGGCTGTCCTCAACAAAGTGGAGTCACAAAGTGACATGGATGCTAATACAGAGCCAGGTCCTGCAAACAGTCTTTCATTACCATAGTCCTGCCAAGATTAAAGAATCTTATTTACACACAAGCTCTACCAGGACTCAGAGTTAGGATGTAAAAGCATGTTTTTGTAACATGACTTTCAATTTAGTATCAAGTGCTGGCTTGAAAGCAGCCAGCAGCACCAGAGGGTCCTGGATGTGACCCTTTGTACTTCACTGTCTTTACACCTACAGATGCAGTTGCATGAAGATGGGACATGGGAGAGAACTACTGTTGTGGTATCTTAGCTTAAAGTTCACTATGAAAAATTCCTTTTCCATGACCTCCAAAAGCAAACTGGATCCTCAAATTCAAAAGACTGCACCCAAGCCCCATGCACACTTCAGAAATGTGAGAGAACTTCAAATGAATTAATTAGTGCATGGCAGGCAAAGGAACTGCTCAAGCTCTCCTTTTTGTGCTAGCAGGAGCTGCTGAGAAAGCAAGGCAAGAGGGATACCCTGCTGCAGGTGGGTGTTGACAGACTACCTGCCTGCAGGCAGTCCCACTGGCATCTGTCCGAGGCTTGATCCAAAGCCCTTCCATCTCAGTTAAAAACTCTTGGTTTTAAATCCAGGAAGCTCAGCATAAGGTCTTGTTTGCACAGGAGAGCTGCTAACATGGGCTATTGCCTTCTAGAGAGGCATACCGCAAAGCAATAGACCATTCAAGGCAAAATCCATGAGGGAAAATCTACTTTCCGAAGTAGCATCAGTTGTAAAAACTTCAGTCGCTGACTCCTAATGAACAGTTTATAAAGCATTTATGAAATCTTCTAAAAGTCACTTCCTTTATTTTAAGCCAAGGCATGTTCATTATGGGCTCTTATCAAAGTAATTTGCTCACCGCTTACACAGTATTCTCCCTTCTCCCCTTCCAAAAATGGGAACATTTTGCTGCAGTTGCACCCTATGGGGGGCTCGCACTCTTTAACTGCATGTTCTGCTTTTGTTGAGCACTTAAACCCTGCTGATGCGGAAGATCTGCATTCTCTAAAGCAAATTTCTAAGGAAAACACTTGAGGATGTGCTTAGCTTCTGATACGTGGATCTCTGCATGACAAGGTACATGCTTCAGGTTAAGCAAGGGCTCTGGTACTTTCTGGATGTGCAGCTTAGGAGTCTGCCTAAGCCCACCAGGACTTGAATAAGGACAGGGAAGAGGCACAAATGCCTCTCTATGCTGAGATGACTATAACCCAGAGATGGCAGGCAGTGTGCTCCCTTCACTCTGTTAGGAGCAGTGCTGGCTAAGGGCAGTGTGGTGCATGACTACTCCAACAGCCTCTCCTACAATGAACTGCCAGCCAGTGGGAGCAGCTACACCAGCTGGGAGGAGAGATGCCTGAAGTGCAGCTTTCTCAGGAACCATGCCAGTTATGGGAACAAGAGGCTGCCCAGAATAGAGACATACCCCAGAGGACACAAAGGCATCAGTGCTCTCTGGCTGTGCTGTGGCTATTTCTCTTTCCAAACTCTGAAACTCCAGCCCTCACTCAATGGCAGTGATTGTATGGTAGCCACGTACCTGTACTCTGGTGGCACCACTTTTTAATGGGAATTATTACAACAGGTGTCTTTCAGAGACGTGGTGGTTTGCTAACCACGGGACTGAAATGATCCCACCAGTTATATGTAGATCTCACAACACAGGTCCTTATTTTCAATTTCTAATGGCAGAGCTACATACAACTATAATTACTAAAACTTGCTTACATTACAGGCTTCTCTCCACAAAACATTCGTGTAGTTAACTCCTACAACCAGATATCTGTCTCTGTGTGCCTGAAGTGAGTGGAGTGCTTGTTTCCTCAACTGCTCCAGCACCTACCAGCCAGGAGACAACCCTGGACAGAATTAAGCTAAGACTTGGACGTAAGATAAATCTGTGTTTCTACTACGAAAAAGGAGCAAGTACTATTCCAAGCATACTGAGGGGTGGTGTGCGTCAGCAGCCCCCCTCCTTTTATTACAGCATGAGATAGACAACATGTCTAGCATCAGGGATTAACCCCCTGGGAATTCAAACTCCTGGTGTTTCTTGCCAAGCATGCTGGTAGAAAACCTCAGAGGCAAAAACTCTGATTGGATCTGTAATCAGCTAGAACTGCCCTGGTCATTTCAGGCATGCAGTGTTTTCCCTCAACTGGTAATAAAAAGGTTATGTTAAATTCTTGCTGTAAAATTATCATGTGGACTTTTAGCACCATTCAAATCCTACCTGGCAGATGAAGATTATAGTGACAGGATTTCTGTCAGGTTGTTTTGGTGTGGAAGGTTTAAAACTTTTTCTTTGAGGCTATTAGAAAAATTAAAAAATATGTGAAATATAAGACGACAAAGTCATTTTAACTATAGAATACATTAAAAACCCCATCACTTTAAACAAATTGTGCTTTTTTGAAAGCTTTCCTGAAATTACATTCTTCTGCTCAAACTTGGATAAAGTTGGCCTAGGTATCAGGCTGTTTCAGGGCAGTGAACAATAGATTTCACAGCCAAATTATATCTCCTGGTGCACAATAAAACAAATGGCCATTTCTTCCATCAATGCTTATCTGTGAATAAAGTGTGTCCAAAAGGCATTGATTTGTCCACACCTGAGATTGAGACTGGAGATTCAGCTGAACAACTCAGAGCAGTCTGGGTGAAAGCAAATGCATTTATGAAATACGCTTCAGATTTGAGGCCACTAAGTGCTAAGAGAATATCCACATAAATTCCCTTGAAGGTGCCTAGTTGTACTGATAGTTATGCATTGATCTAATCAGATAAGAAAATAAAAAGTTCACTCATCTTTAAAAAACAAAGACCAGCACTCAGACTCTGCAGTTCCTTAGATGTGAAGTGGCTGAGGTCTTCCAAATATTCCAACTTCTACCACTTTCCTTAAAAGCATGGCTTTAAACTGATTAAGTTAAAATTGTACAAACCTAATATGGACATTCTTACTCAGATTTAAGTCTATTATAGACAACATACAGTGGCTACTGATCAAGTGAAACTCCATGAATACAGGACAGATTTAAATCCAGCTATCTAAGCATGGTCCACTATGACTGATTTTTAAAGTATATATTCAAGCAACTTTAAAGCTCCAGTGGTATAACTTTGAAATAGATAACCCTTATGCTATTGCATTGCTGTAAGCTTTATTTGCAAGGATTAGGGCTTCTAAAAAAATCTTGCTATAAGAAACATTTCTCAATCAGCAGAAAGTTATCATTTTCTATAAAGCTATCCAACAGTATTCAATCTATATTTTATCTCACAAGTATTAATATGGTTATTGGGAAAAGGCCTATAAAAATTCCTGTTCTGACAGCAGGATATTAAATGTTACCATCAGCTTGCTCCACCTACACTAAACGTTGCTTTTCTAAAACTAGATCGCTGTTCTACCTGACTTGTTTCATCAAGGAAAAAGCCAGTCATGCATCTATCTGAATGTTAAAAAACAGCACTTGTTTTGATGAGCACTAATATGACAAATCCAAAGCATGCTCATCAAATTAGTTCAATGACACAGCTGAGGACAGAAAGCTGAAAACAAAGCAGGCAAGTAGTGTCACAGGAAAAAACCCAACAAATTAATACCAGTGACAGTCTCCTCCCATGCACACACTTCAGGCTGGCATACCTATCGCAGAAACAATATATCAAAAAGTGCAGTACCTCAAAAAAAGGGGGAAAAGAAGAAGAAAAATAAAAAGAAGAAACAGAAGAAGATGAAAGAGAATAAGAAGAAAAAGATAAAAAGAAAAAGCAAGTATAAAAATCACCTTTGGTAGGGACAGAAGCAGTTTTTCCAGCATGTCATAAGGACCGTCTCATGTCCTATCATATCCTATGATTCTGCCTTTGAACTGCTGTCAAAGGAAGGCCACCCGCATGTGGAGCAGAGTTGAAACTAGCAAGGGATCACACATTTAAATCAGGTCAAAGCCAGAGCTGCAGTGAAGCGCTCTCCACCGAGGAAAAAGGCTTTTTAATCTCCCCTTGAAATACTCATTAAGAATCGTCTGAAACTGCTAGGAATGGAAACAAAAACAGTGGACTGGTCCAAAGACCAGAGCAGCCCTAGGCGTGAAGGTGACCCTTGCTTTGAGAACAATAAAACTGCAAATGAATCAGTCATTCAAAAAACCCAACCAAACCTGGCTGCACCCCCAGTTTCCCAAAGCCTGGGCCACTCCACAGCTCCTTTGTGCCTCAGCTCCCTCCTTCCCCTAGCCAGCCACCTCTCTAACCACCCCACCACCCTGACCCCATCCCATACCACATCTCCAGGGACTCTGACAGCCCAGGAGGTATCCACCCTTGACCCTGCATCCCAGCAATAGCCTGTGGCTCAGGCAGCAATGGGCAGTGCACAACTTTCCACCAGGAATCCAAAGCTGGGTGCTGTCTGCCCCCCAAACACAGCTGACAGCTTCCAGAATCTAATGTCAGGAGGAGAGGGAACCCCTCAGACTCAGCCCTCTGCTTGCTTGTCTCCATAAAGCAAAACTATTAATATGCACTGCATTTGAACATAACAGTCTATGCGAGTTCTGGAGACACTGTACAGGAAGGATGCTAAAAATTCCTCTAGTGTTTTGCTTTGGGGACTTTTCCACGGGCTTTGATTATGCTAACAAATGTGAGAGGCTCTCTCTTTTGGAGACAAAACCTAAAAAGCACACATTCAGCTGGTCTATCCTGTTTCAAACCAGGTCTGCCCTGGCTGATTTAGTTCCAAATTGTAAGCACGGTCATTATAGGAAGTGCTTATCAATTCATATATGGCACATGTAATGGCAGTTCAATGTACCTTTTGCTTCTGCTTAGAACAAACAACTTGCACAACATTCCTGCACAACACACAAGTGTGAAAACAAGGTATTTCAGGTTTTACACACAATGCAAAGCTACAATGCACTACAGTATTTAATGCACACTGATAGGAAAAGTTCCTAAAAAATACTCATGCAGTTTTTTGTGCCACGGGATAGGTAATTGCTATTTCGTAGAAATAGATCCAACTGGCTCCATTGGAGCAGCAGTATAAGTATTCAAAATAGAAGTAATAATAGGCCCTGATGTGAAATTTCTCTTTATTTTTTTTCTTCCTTCCCCAAATCTCTCCCTTCTGTCAGCAAGGAAACACTCTGCTTTGGAGCTACTGCATCTTGCTACAAGAGTATAGGTGTGTGTTTGTGGGGTAGATTTTAGCAGTATGTGCCACATAGTTGCCAACATTATTCATGTTGGTTGACATAAGGAAGTATTTTAGGCATTGTAGTGGTTATTATTATTATTAATCTCATTAACAACAACAGAAAAGTAAATAACCGCAACAAAATAAACAACAACAGGAAGGTACAATGGGCTTCCTAACACAAGCGGGCTTCCAGCGGGCATAGGTACGAGAAGGTTGCTCAAACAACAGGCTGCATAGCTCAACAAGTAGCAATGGAATTGTTTTCCAGAATGAAAAATGATGACACAGGCATTGTCATTGACTCTACTGCCTGTTCCTGGACACTTCCTTCTTGCCAGGGATCCACAAGCACACTTTCTTAACAGAGGCCAGCGGTACATGGCTTCTTCCACTGGATTTCCTTGACTCACACAGTGCAACGGCTGCCAGTGCCTCCACATATTTTGTGTAACAAAGAAATTCAGGTGCTGAGCTGAATGGAAACCAGAGGGTGTAAATATTCGGATTTACAATATTTTGCCTAAAGAAAATTAAACAACAACAAAAAAAAGAATTTCCAAATTAAAGAAAAAATTGGTTTCTGTCTATGAATGGGGCTTTTTTCTTTCATTATTTTAGTTGGAGAGAGTTTTTTTTCCTGCTGTAGTTTAGGTTTTGGTGTTTTATCAATTTTTTTTTCCTTTCTTTCTTTTACGTAGGGCTCACTGTGCCTTTACTACCAATATTTGCCACTGTTTGTACCATAGACAAAAACATTCACCTTAGCTGGTAGTATCTTAATACATTTCATAGTAGAACATATACAAGAAAGAGGAAAAAACATACCAAATGAAACAGAAGTGATCAGTGCTTAAAGTAAATACAAGAGCCAGCACTGGCAAGAATCCACAGTATCATAACATACAAATGAAGCTATGATGGTGTTTTTCTCATGGAATGGAATCTGCCTGCATATTAATACAGAATTATACAAAATCTAGCAGGGATACTGGAACAATGAATAGCTAAACTTTCACAATAACTTAAGATCTGTGAGTGAGTCTGCATTGAAGATATTCCACATTTTAAAAAGTGCCATCTCTCTCTGTGTCTTCCTCCCTCCCAAGAGAGGGATGATGAATCCACATGATCTGTCATCAGATAAGTTCAACTGCTTAAGAAGACAAGTATCTGGCCAGGTCCAGTGTATTCTTTAAAGAGTGGCAAATTATGACTTCAGTAACTATGTCTGTGCAAAATATGCCTCTTTCCTTTTAAAGAAACCAGTGTCTGTAACTCATTTAGAAAAGTTCTGACTCGTACTTATGTCCTTCTCAGAATGAAGAAGACATGAACTATCGAATCCCCCCAAAACAAGAGATCTGATGAAGCAAAGAAAGTTCTGACTTTCCTTTCCATGTGCAGACCATTAGATCACCTTCTCGGTAGCCCTCCTGGGCTGGCAATCAAACTATTGCTTCGAAATTCCATAAACGCCCTGGTAATAAAACTCCAACATTAGTAGTAAAACAGTAGCAGTGTTTACCCTTTGAATCCACGTTGACCTTGCATTCCTCAGCACACCTGTACAAAATTCGTTATTTACGGTAAAAAGTCAATTTTCTGTTGCCTTGATAGTCTTCTTTTAATATGCAGAAAATTCAATCATAAGCCAAGTACCTTGGATTGTATTTCCATATTACACTGCCCTGTGACCTTTGGATCATTACAGGAGAGCCAGCACTCAGAAGGAGAAGCTGCAAGAGAGGATGTTGATAAAAAACAAACAACAGAAAAAAACAAAAAAGGACCAAAAACCCCAAAACTAAAAAACAAAAACAACCAAAAAATTGCCATGATTCTCCTTGAAAATCAGCCCCTGTACGATGTACCCTCTTCTGCATTCTAGTAATAGTCTTAAGTCATAAATTAGATTAGTCTTCCATCAAATAACTTAAAAAAAAAAGAAGGAATTGTAGCAGACCAGTTTTGCCTGGCTTGATGCCAGTTAGCAGCCAGTTCAACTAGAGTCCCAGTCACACTGTTCAAAAACTTAGCTAGGAAATCACACGAAGGTTGAAAAAAAAAATCTTCACATCGATGCAGGATTTTTCCAGGTTGTGGGGAGGTCAGGGAGAGGGCAGACCTAGATGGGGGCCACAGGTCCTATGAACAGTGAACAGGATATACGTCACGACTTGGAGGTGCACCGCTTTCAGGAGATGCCAGCCGTGGCTTGTATTGCACAGGTAAGAAGGAAGTTCCTCCTGACAGTCTGCCACCTGCATTAGTGATCTCTGCACATCGGCAAGTTCACAAAAGTGAAAACATTGAATTCTGTCATGATGGAGAAACACAGGAAGATGCCGTAAAGGGAAAGGCACACACACCCTAGCTTCTTATCCAGTTTCCATTTGTTCATGTGGACGCCAAAGACCTACAATAAACACAGAGTAAGCCACCACAGCATGTATTTTATATTTCAGAAGATTCCTACACAGGGTCAAAGCAAACTGTACAGCACTTTGTCTAACTGTCTAACAGGAGAATGGATCACATCATACACCAAGGGATCTGCTCCAGCTCTAGCATAATAACTAACTAATGATCACTCATAGAACTCCTGGGCTCCTTCTTCCAGTTAGACATCCTTCCAGTTAGACTATAAAGAAGCCCATTTGCAAGAGAACTGGGCATTGCTTATCTGATGATAAGCAGCACTACAATTTAATGAATGCATGGCTGCTGACACACTTAGATAATTTTGCATCACAGTCAGGAAAAAAATACAAATAGGAGAGTAATCTTGTGACAGCAACAGCTTCTGCGAAGTGCCAGGTTAAGGTCTTGGGAAGTTTACAATAGGAGTGAACGTTCCTGTCTGCTAACAAGAGATTTCGCAAATGATACTACAGCTGGTGGCAAGAAACGAACAGGTGAAGAAAATGTCTATAAAACCCACTCTTTTGGAAATGAAGAAGAAAAGACTATATACATACTGTGACAAAAACAGATGCCAGCAGGAGACCAACAGAATAGATAAGTCCTCTGCTGTTTAACCGAATCTGTAAAAAGAAGAAAGTTTATAAAACCATGTCACAATTACAAGCAACAATATTTTACTCTGCTGATAATTCTGTAATCCTAAACCGCTGAGTTAATAAGCATTGACTTACAAGACGTAATTGAAAAGTCAGGCCATTACATCACATATTATTTTGCTTACTCCCAATTGTAAATGAAGAAAGAGTATTACTGGAGCAGCAGCCTTAGCATCTGATAGCATTTCAAACTCTTCCACCCCCTCATGGCCTTTGCCATCCCTTATACTGCTATGTAAATGGAATAGTCTTTGTGGCAATTAACTCCTGTGTGAGTCCTGTAAGAGCAACAGGGAAATTTTGCATTCACTCACCAATTAATGCCCCACAGTAGGGGAAAATAAACAAGGACACACACAAAGACATAATTTCTTCCATACTCTTACTCATCTAGTTGATTGAAAAGAGTCAGTAATCTCATAGCTTGAGCCTTAGCTGCTGAAAATCATTGTTATCAGTGCATCATGGCACACTAGTGCATGCTGAACTTTATTTAGCACTGAGGAAAATAAGGCAGAGAAACTACTTATTGCCTGCAGTGCTGTGGAGTGATACTGTCACCAAGGTAGCCAGGCGCATTGCAGGCTCTGATGTAGCCATCTCCATGGCAGAGCCACAATAACATCCACTGTGCAAGCAGAGAACTTAGTTACAGGCACTCAGAACTGTGTAGCTTTTTAACTGCCATTTCCGGAGGCTTAGGAGTCTAACCCAAGGCATTCACTTGCATCTTTAAGCTCTAAATATATTTTAAAACAGGATTTCATGTGACATAAACCTAATGGTACACAGGAATAGTACAAGGAGCAAAGCCACCTCTCCAATCCTGTTCCTCAGCTAGGAACCTCAGTTTCACGTTTTTCTCTTGGGAAGCTTAATCATTGTGCCCCTGGGCATTTTTAAATGATCCTCTCAAATAGCATCAGCTGCCAAGGGAGCACTCGGGTGAAGTTTCTCAAGGCATTTCTGCAGGGACTACTGTGTGAGGGAGAATCCCTCTTAGGGAAGTGCAGCTTCTTCAAGGAAGCAACAGAGCAGCTGGTGGGTGCCAAAACTGTAAATCTTTAGATGATCTAATATCAATTATTATCCACCAAAAGTAACACAGTTGATAGTGTTCCTCTCTGCACCTTCTGTGCAATGAAACTCTAAATGAAGCTGAGTTTCAACTGACAGTCACTAAAACCAATTTAAAGCAATAACCAACTGAAGTTTCCTGGAAGAGATAAATCTTAGCGAGAAATTATGTATGAGTATTTTCCAAAGATAGTTTAGGAAAGGACATTGCTATTGTTTGTCTAGCAGACTTTGGTTTTGTGCAGTGTAGGTATATTTTCAGTCATGCTGCTCTGCTGCTGACATCACTACAAAACTAAATGAATGGCCAGTTAATCAGCACTTAATTACTCAGTTTGTTCTAAGTTAGTATGCAAGAAAAAGCAAAAACATTACTCCATTCCTGCAAACAAACTGCAGACAAGAAAATAGTTCCCAGAATGAAAATTCATCTACCACAAACAACACATTTTTTCTAACAGCTGGATGTTTCTTGTTTTTTTTTTTAACTGGTTTTAGGCCAATAGACAGTTCAAAGTAAACTTTTGTGCTATGATATTGTTTTCTCAACTGTAAACACAGAAAATAATGGTACATAGTGTATCACCAGCTACTTTTCAGTGCTCACATCCTTCCAGTTTGACTATAAAGAAACCCATTTTCAAGAGAAGTAGGCATTGCTTATTTGATGGTAGGCAGCAAGACAATTTAATGGATGCAAGGCTGCTGCTGAACTTACATAATTTTGTATCACTGTCAGGAAAAACTTCTCCCTCAAATATTGCTCCCAAATCCAGACTAAAGATTTAGCTTCACTCCCCAAGGACAACTGAGGGGAGCATCTGACTCCCAGAGTTAAAGAAAGGAGGATCAGTTCTGACATTTTGCAAACCTGAGCCTGCAATGAACTCCATACACCTGGGATCCTCTATGCAAATCCATGTTGGAGACAAGGTCAAGCATGTTGCACAAATACACCCTAAGAAGGATTTCTCTCTTCTCCTGTGCTCAGAATTCAGCATGACGATGTAATGCTGTACTTCTAATAAACTGATAAGTGCAAATAGGTCCTGCACAGCTACTATGCACTGGAATTGTTATAGCATTTGTAGAGACTAGCATCCTGCTAATTTGCAGAGCTCTGATACTGCCTGAGATTTGCGGTTTTCCTCATGTATGTTAAAGTACCAGCTTACACAAGTTGCACATTTTCCTTCTTTACTGATTTTTGCCATCATTAAAAAGGCTACAGCTATGATGATCATTTGTTCTTAAAGGTATCAAAGGATTTCTTTATGATATTAAGTGTATGTATGTACAGTGGGACCATTATATTCCTATGGCCATTTTATGTAAAATATAATATTCCCACTAGACTGACTGGCCAAAGAAACAAAAGACTGCTTCAATTTTGGGACTGTCTGCACAGCTGAAGGTGAAAAATATAACGATTCCACTGTTAATGTAAACTGCAGGTTGCAAGTGGCAGACAGGAGGAAGTGTATTTATGCAGGTATGAAAGCAGTCTCCAAGGCCATTGCAGCTTCTATTACCAGTCCCAAAGAAATGTCGAAGTTTTGCTGAAACAAGAGCTGCTCTTGGGTTAAGAGACATCACCATGTTCTGATCCAGAAGACGTTTTTCTTTGCTACCTTGCAACATAATTCCTGGTACACTAAGGAGCCAGGACAAGTTAATCTGGGGGTTCTGTGCAGACATCACTGCTCCCTGTGGAGATAGACTGGTTCACTGCACTTCATTCAGTCTCATGCATCCACTTCTCTTCTCCTGTTTCCACTAACGGGTCTATACGTGACAGCTAATCTGGATTTCCATTTTTTGTTATCCTAAAATGCAAAAACTCACTAAACTAACTTTGTGTAACCTGAGGCACTGGCACAGGTTGTCAAGAGAAATTATGGCTGCCCCATCCCTTGGAGTGTTCATGGCCAGGTTGGTTGGGGGCTTTGAGCAACCTGATTGAGGGGGGTTGAAGCTGGATAGTAATGAAGGTCCCTTCCAACCTGAACTGTTCTATGATTCTATAAAAATGAAAATGTAAAGCCACCTTCCCTGTTACCCTAAATAAGCAGCAGCTAACTAGGAAAGACAGACGCTATTTTACAATAAATTCCTGTCTGGATTTTGGTCAGAAATTCTGTTTGAGCAGTGTCAATATCTGTAAAAATTGTCAGTATGAAATACACCAATTGGAAAGGAATGGACAGTAGAAAGGAAGCAAATGAAGCAGCTGGAAGTATTTTAGCATGGAAAATGTCTGCATTCAACCTAACATGCAGATGCTGCTTCTCAGTTACATCGTTAGCCTCCATAAAACCAGCAGATATTTGGAAAGATGACCCTTCCAAAGGCCTCTGTGTCCTAATTTGCTGAGGATATTGCTTCCAAAAAGAGGGGTTTGAGACTGCTTTCTTTGGACTACCTGCAAGGCTCCTCTTTAGAGGTCATTCAGGGGAATAATAGATGCTATTAAGGATTGTTCAAAAGTAGAAAGTGTATGCTAATTATTTTACAGCTTTATGAATCTAACAGTAACTCATATCATGCTGACCCCACATGGGGAAAGAAGATGTGGCAACCCACCCAATAGTGTGAACGCTGATTTTCTCTTGCACCGATATTGCATTAAAACACTTGAGTTTCACTCCAGGTTAACAGTTTTAAACTCAGGCTTAACCAGCAACTCTCCTGTCCTGGGATCCAGCCCAGCTGTCACTGTTCTGCAAAGTAATTAGCTATTAATTAACCTAAATAACAAGAACTTTCCTTTACACAGCTTGACTATTCCCATAGAAAGAAAGGATTTCCTGGGAGGCAGGAAAGGGTGTTTTCTAATCCAGTTTTTGCTTTCCAGTGCTTTTTGCTCTGTAAAAAATCAGGACATTTATTAAGGTCATCGCCTCACTCTGCCATGGGACAGCAGGATTAAAATCCTTCCATGTGCATAGCAAAGGGTGGTTTCCCTGGGTGAGCAAACACTAGCTGTGGAATGCACTTTGTCAGGAAGCTCATTTGGCTGAACTGGATACATATCACAGCTGGACTTTCCAGAAGAAAAAGTCCAACTCTTTGGGTAAAAAACTTTGTTGGTGAGCTCAAAGCACTATAAGCTGTGCAGAATTCCAGAGGTTTCCGCTGTGCCTCAGGAATACATGCATGACATCTCCCTGCCATGCCATGGAGCAGACAGAAAGGGGACAGATGATGACAAAGACAATTGGTGAGAAGGGCTATGAAACAATGAGAAGCGAATGAAAAACAACAAAAAGACAGCTGGGACAAATCAACATTGATGTAAGCCTGTCCTCAAAGCAGATTTACCTTGGGACAAGTCAGGGACGGATTCCATGGATGGGTGCTGGGCATAATTCTGGATGCTCTGGACTTGCAGTACACATGCTGTGGACTTACTCTAGGTGCACACAAATAGTGCAATTAATTTGGCTTGCTGCTTATGCACAGAGCAGCTCTGCACGGTGTGCGCAAGAAGCCCAGCTGTTTATGACGTGCTGCTTTTTTTGGCACAGAGAGTAAGCCTGACCTCACCAGATTTCCACACATGTGGGGAATGGCACACATTGAGGCACCACACTCGGTGTCTCTGGGTTAAGACAGCCCAGGAGCAAGGTGTTTTACACCAGTAAGAAACCTCTTTCATAGCAGATAGAATTCCTGTTTAAGCCTGTTGCTGAGATGCCTCTTACAGTAAAGGTTTCTTGGAGTAATACAGCGCTTTAAGAGTCTTGCAGACTTTAGAGCTTACATTGAGGAGAGAATGAGAGCTGTCTGGAATCATGCAGGTCCAGAATGCAAAGGTAGTATGAACTCTGAGGGATGGGTTTTTTTGCTAAATATTCTAACTAACAAAAAAGGTCTCCTGAGAGCTAGATAAAACTCACTGCCAAGCATTTTAGGGTTCCGCAGCCTAAAGGTTTGGAGAGATGCTCTCCACTAAACCCTGCACTGGTGGTAGAAAGGGTTCCTAGTGTCTAGTTAGCCAGCAGTGACTTCCCTGATGCACAGGTCACATTGGAGCCCTCCCCATCTAACACAGTGAGAGAAGTAGACTTGAGGAAATAGCCCACGTTGTTTGGGGTATGAGCACACACCCCCTTCTATCAAATCTGCTGCTGAGCACCAAGGTATTTAATTCTTGCATTAAAAGTAACTAGAGGACTGTTGCCAAAGCTCTGGGCTGGTCTACACCTAGCTCTGGAAATGGAAAATACAATGGAACTCCTCAAATATTAATGAAAATAAGAACATTTAATTCCCGCAAATACTGCTATTACTCATCTAACACCAAAAAAAAGAGCACAAAGTTTCAAAGGATACAAAATGTGATTTGTTCTAATTCTGCTGCATCTCTGCATAGTGCTGCACTAAGTGGTACACAGTAGGGGTTGCTCATCAGAACAAAAAGGCAGGTATAACAGTTTCCTACTGTTTATCCTACCTGTCAACACTAAAGGTTTTCCCACCATTCCCTCCTGTCTGGCCCAGGTCTACACTACAGCCATTCTGTCCAAAGCAATGGCTAGGATCACAAAGCCATGCAAGCGCGTGTGCTGCTTTTTAACCTTCTTTCCAGCTCTGGTTGCCATTCAACGTATTCTAATCTACCGCCCACCTATTTAGTTCAGAGAGTAATCATGCAGAACCATGAGTTGATTTATAAAGTATTGCTAAGTGGTTCTGAGACAGTTAAATCTGAAATAGGCTGAAGACCCACTGTTCACTTATTTCTTATTTCTCTCACTTTCGTTCTCCACTTGTCTAAAGGATCCTTTGTTTTTCTGCATTTGATTTTGGACTATCTCCTGCTGTTTGACAGATTTCCCGTAAGTCTACAGCTCTGGAAAGATGGTTTTAACAGACAATTATACCCACTTCTCTGATTATGACCATAGGTCTGCCCTATTTCTTATTGTGATTTCTCACTGTGAGCATAGGAGCTTGGAAGATCCTGAAATTTGCATTCTTGATCTGTTAAATCAGGGTAGAAATCAGTCAAGCAGTCTTCTCATGAAACAAGTGGCACTTCCTGCAAGAGGCAATGGAATAGTTTTTCTCTGGGTATGTGACAATATCCAAGTTCAGGGCAAACAAGTCCAAGAAAATACTCAAAACTCACAGTAAGAGAGGAGATAATTTCAGCAAAGAGCAGCGAAGGTATAATCACAGAATGAAAAGCTCATTTCTCTGTTCCTCTGAGAACAGGAAATGCTTCTTTTCCAGGAGACAAATGTCTGCAGACTAAGCACTCCCTCATACCGAAAGGGGGAAAAATCAACATTCCCAAATTCTCCTTTGAGTTTTGGCTTGTAACTAGATGCTAAAGCAAGCCAAAATAATGCTCTGTTTTGACTGATCACACATGAAAGGTTTGAACATTCAAAATCTACTGTGGCTGAATTTGAACGGAGGCTGTCTCCCCGCTTCTTTTTTAGTGAATAAGAAGGTGCTGCCACCAGCTCCAGCTACTGCTGCCACCAACTCCTGCAGGCAATAAGTAACTAAGGCTGAAGCTAAACAGCAGAGGAAAACCCATGGAAATAAAATAAAAGTGATTCTATTCTTTGATTCCTTTCTGGCTGTTGCTGAAGGGAAAACAGGGAGCTATTGCCAAAACCCAAATTACTTTTGCCTCAAGGTCCAAAAATGAGAGAGATTACTATGCTATGTTTCCAGTCCCTCTTCTGTCTAACTGGGGACCCTTTTCTTGCAGTGCCCCTTCCAGGCAGTGGAAATTCAGTATAAATCCTGCATTCCCCAGGTCCTGCCATGAGACAGCCATCTCAACAACCTGGGACTTCAGACAATGTACTGTTTCTGCATATTTCAATGGAATTTCCTTCTTGGACCTTTTTTTGAGACTCACAAGCATCCTTGGTTTACTCTGTATCAAACAACTGACTTTGCAGAGGGTAAATACCCTGGAGTATGCAACATGGAGTGCTGTACATGGACATCCAAGGTTTTAAAGAAATGCAGTCAAAACAACTGAGAAGAACTGGAAGAGACCACTTTTGCTCTACTACAGTATCATCATCCCACTCTCCCTGTTATAAAATCAGGGAGCAAATGCACTCAATACATGCAAATTATTCCAGGAAGCTGGAGGGACTAGTTAGCAGCTTCAGTGTGCACCTGCTGCTTTGCCCATGCATAGGTTTCTGGGATCAGCGAATAAATTAATCCATTAATACCTGCCAAGCTGCAGTGATGCCAACAGATCATGTTGCAGATGATGCTAATGTGACAGCTGGAAAGAGTTTGGCATCCCAGAGCGGGAGGAGGAGTAACATCTACAGAAGTGAAGGAAAATGCTGTGGGAAGCAGGGACGCTGCAGACAGTTCAAGTCACTACCCTGCTGCTATCCTTGATTTCAATGATTGCCCTGATGATTGACAGATACACTGAAGCTATCCTTCTTCTTCCCTCTGAGGACTTAGGGTGGTCTATCAGCAGACAACTGGGCCAGGATGAGGAAGGGAACAGATATGCAGACACTGGCTCTGAAGAAATGAAGGACAACTTTGTCCTAATGTTGTAAGACCTTATAGCCTTCCATTACTGAAAGGGGGCCTACAGGAAAGCTGAGGAGGGGCTGTTTATCAGGGAGTGCAGGGATAGCACAAGGGGGAATGGTTTTAAGCTGAAAGAGGGGAGATTTGGATTAGATATAGGAAAAAATGTTTTCCTGTGAGGGTGGTGAGGCACTTTCAAAGGCTGCCCAGAGAAGTTGTGGCTGCCCCATTCCTGGAGGTGTTCAGGACCAGGTTGGATGGGTCTTTGAGCACCCTGATGCAGTGGAACCCTGTTGATGGCAGGGGGTTGGAACTGGATGACCTTTAAGATCCCTTCCAACACAAACCACTCTATGGTTCTATGTCTAACAAGACTCGCACTATGATTATTCCTCTTTCTCTAGCTGCCTGTTGGCATGAAAGAAATGTAGCATCTCCAAGACTTCCAACTTACTGTCCAATTTTTCTGAAACTGGTTGAAGGTATCTGGCAGAGGAATGATGTATACTCCCAAATGCTGATGTGAACAAACAAACCTGCCTGAAATTCCTTCCCTCTAAAATAGTCCTAGCTGATTTCTGATTTACAGCTTCACATCCAAAAAATTATTCCAGAGGGAAGCAATTGGATGGAAGACATAGAGCGAATACCCTTCCACTCTGTGTTTGCTGGGCCACCAGGGAAGGATACTTACAGGATTACAGAGTCAGCAATGTGTCCAGGACTCAGAGCTGGAAGAGTAAGTGAACTCTTTCAAAGGTGTCTCTGTATCCAGAGGGATGCTGCTTTTTCTCCGAAAGTCCTGCTGGCATGCCAGATTAGCTATGGTTGAAAACAGAAGGCCAAGAGCTCCAGCAGGAGGGTGTCCAAGTGACCTCTAAGTAGTGGAGATGGAAGCTCCAGTGGGAGGCACAGAGGAAGGCAGAGTCAGTGCCTGGACATTATTGGGTGTCCAGAAATAACAAGGACTCTTAAAATAATAAACACATAGTCAGTTAGAGACTAGACATTTTAGAAACAGAAGGGACCTGAAGTGGAAGCTGTTTAATATTGACTGGATTTGCCTTTTGATGGGAAAGGCATCCCAAACCAAGAACTGTGGGACTAACAACTGAGGCAAAGGCAAAGGTGGGAGCCAGAGGAGGATCTTTTCTTCCCTGCATCAACATTAACATTTTCCTGGAAAAGCACAAGATGGAGTATTCTCTAGCTTGTGTTTGGAGTGACCCCAGTCAGCACTGGAAGGGAAAGAATAAAAACTGAACATTCCACACTGAAGATCACACTGAGACAGACCTGGTTTGTGGTAACAGATACATGCAGACGAGGCTGGATGAATGATAGCAGAGAAAGGTGCCCTGAAACATACAGTGGTTTTGTAAGGCAATGCCTGGTGTGCCAGTTTCCTATGTCACAGCATGTGGGTGCAGTCCCCCTGTTCAGGCGGAGGCTGGGGCTGGAACTTGTCTGCAGTCTCTGCTTGTGGTGTACCCACATCTACAGCAAAACATTTCATTTAAAGGAGGAAAACAGAGGCAGGGGAACCTCCTTCTCTAAAACAGGTAACAGATACTTCCAAGATGCAGCCTGAGAAGCAAAGGAAAGTTTTCTTGTAACAAGAAAGGAAGAATAAAATAAATAATAAGCTGGAACATCAATCAACAACTGGCCTGGGAAAAGAGCAGTCAGAACTGGGAGAAGCAACTAATCAAAATGACTGTGAATTAGCAACCCAGGACCAGGATGCATCTCAAGAGATTCACAGTGTATTGCCAGTTCTGCCACTTACCTACTGTGTGACCTCCAGCAAGTCCACCAGTCCCTCTCTGACAGGTCCCTTCCTGCTCTTCTCCTGTCTTATCTATTAGATCACAAGATTCCCATCCCTCAAGCACTGTCTCACAGAGTGAACTTGTTTAAACAAGAAGTCTCGATTCTGCAAGGGGATTTTTGTGGCTGCTGCCAGGCACATGACAAAACCAGGCAGTAACCAGGATCTTGCGGGACAATGCTTTCAGTATATTGACATCTCAGAAACAGCCGCAAGATTGCAGGTTGCATCTCAGGAGTTGGTATTGGGACTGGCGTTGTTGCATCTTTGTTGCAGACAGTGGGATTGAGTGCACCCTCAGCAAGTTTTCCAATGACACCAGGCTGTGCAGTGTGGTCAACACGCTGGAGGGAAGGGATGCCATCCAGAGGGATTTGGACAGGCTTGAGAGGTGGGTCTGTGTGAACCTCATGAAGTTCAACAAGCCCAAGTGCAAGGTTCTGCCCCTGGGTTGGGGCAATCTCAAGCATAAATACAGGCTGAGTGGAGAATGGATTGACAGCAGCCATTAAAAGAAGGGCTTGAGGGTGCTGGTGGATGAGAAGCTTGACTCGAGCCAGCAATGTGTGCTTACAACACAAAAAGCCAACTGTGCCCTCGGATTCATCCAATGAAGCGTGATCAGAAGTTTGAGGGAGGGGACTCTGCCCCTCTACTCTGCTCTTGTGAGACCTCACCTGGTGTCCTGCATTCAGTTCTGCTATCACTAGTACAGGAAGGACATGGATCTGTTAGAGCAAGTCCAAAGGAGGCCGCAATAATGACCAGAGTGCTGGAGCACTTGTCATACAAGGATGGGCTGAGAGAGGTGGAGTTCAGCCTAGAGAAGAGGAGGCTTCAGGGAGAGCTTAGAGCAGCTGAAAAGAGGGCCTATAGGAAAGCAGGGCAGGGGCGCTGTATCAGGGAGTGCAGGGACAGGAAAAGGGGGTATGATTTTAAGCTGAAAGAGGGGAGATGCAGATGATCTATTAGGAAGAAATCANGCCAGCACTCCTCCCTCCACAACCTCCTTTCAGGTAGTTATAGAGAGCAATGAGGTCTCCTCTCAGCCTCCTCTTCTCCAGGCTAAACAAACACAGCTCTCTCAGCCATTCATCATAAGGTCTGTTCTCCAGCCTCTTCACCAGCTTTGTTGCTCTTCTCTGGACTCGCTCATGTTCTTCTATGAGGGTGGTGAGGCATTGGCACAGGTTGCCCAGAGAAGTAATGGATGCTCCATCCCTGGAGGTGTTCAAGGCCAGATTGGCTAAGGCTTTGAGCAATCTGATGCAGTGGGACATGTCCCTGCCCATGGCAGGCGCGTTGGAACTGTATGATCTTTAAGGTCCCTTTCAACCCAAACCATTCTATGAGTCTATGATCTCATCCAAAGCTCTCTGATCACCTAAAATCAAAATGCGCCACTTGTAAAATAGGCTCTGAAACACCCATCTGCCCTTAGGGAGTTCAAAGAAGGCTCAAACACAAGCTCCTTCTACAAAGGGTGCTACAGCAGCTGAAAGTGCCATTAGTGGTGAGACTGCTCTTCACATTCAGAATGAAACCCCATACATCTCTCTCTGGTTGGGTGCAGCTGCTCAGCTGGTTAGCGTGTGAAGCCACTTTACCGCATGTGGTTGAGAAAGTTCAGAATGCACATAAACACAGGACACCACACTGCCATATGCGTGGGAACAGTGCAGCACAAAGTAAAGGGGAAGAAAAAGGGAGCAGATCCTCTTCTCCATTTCCGCATGGCAATATGCCAGGTCTCTTTACAGCAGCATTAACAGGGAGTAAATGTTGGCTACAGGGGATTCTGAGTCAGGCAGCCTGGTTTTACAGAGTATGGTATAAGAGAAACATTGTACTCTGGAGAAAGTCCTGAGTGCTTAGACTTCCAGAAAAATAAGGTTGGAGGGGGCTTCTATGAGCTTCTTCTGCATTAAAGCTTAACTTCCAAATCACACAGTCCTACTTTTCTTGGTTTCCACAAAAGCTATTACTGCCTTAGCTGCTAGTTTATTAAAATACATTTACTCTTTAGTTTCAATAAAAGCTTAACTTCGCCATAGTCCTTTTATATTAAACATTCTAGGGAGGCAATCACGGGTTTGGATGGCTATGCAAAAGTAATCATGATCAAACAAGCTCTTTTGTCTTTCCTTCTCTCTGTACACTGGACAAGTGCATCATCGTAAAACGGTTTGGGTTGGAAGGGACCTTAAAGATCATCCAGTTCCACCTCCCTGCCACTGACAGGAACACTTTCCACTGTATCAAGTTGCTCAAAGTCCCATTTAACCTGGCCTTCAACACCTCCAGGGACTGAGGAGTTCTTCTTTAGGAGGAGATGCTACAAAGGCAAATTTGGATCCTGCCTAACACCAAATAAATAGTCCTAAATCAGGACTATTTGCCCAGAAATTATGTAGTGCTTCTGACTCACAGCCACACTGAGCGGACAAGCAAGTTGGCCTGTGAACCTCCACCCAGTGAGCAGGCCATGCTCCCGCGAGCAGCCCAGGGCTCAGCCCTACACACCTCAGGGCCAGGAGCTCTGTATCTTCTGCCCTTGCTGACCTTGGTTCCAGGCACATCAGCGCAGCTCCCAGAATAACAACAGCACTTTACAGCTCTTAATGCTGTCACCAGGCTACACCTGACCCAGCTAACTCTAGCCTTTTCTGCCAACTTAGTAATACTTAGAAAGTAATTACTAATAACTGAGAGGATGGAGGAGGGGTTTGATTTTGTTTTGAAGTCCAGTTATCCAAGGATTTGGAGAGAAATCCAGGAACTGCAAGTGAAAACTAAGGAAATTCTCTTTGCTAATTGTGGGGCTGCTTTCAAGCCTGCCTTTTCTAACCATGTGATCACACAGTACAATGAAGATTTTGGGTGTGCTAAACAGTGGTGACATTGTTGTGCCTCCATGAAAGCTGGCTGCTTCTATTCAGCCACTTGTTTTCATCCTTTTCTGTAAATATATAGATGAGCTACAGATAAACTGCTTATTAAAGAAAGGGATTTTATTCCTACAGCATTTCTTCCTTTTGTCATTCCTATATTCAAGAAAAGGGACAATCCAAAGAACTACACATGGTCTGCCTGACCTTGATCCCTGGGGAGGTGACAGACCAGATAATATTGGGAACCATTTCCAAACATATGAAGGACAAGAAGGTGATTGCACGTAGACATACATATTTATGAAGGAGAAATCATGTTTAGCCAGCCTGGTAGCCTTCTATGACAAGGTGGATTTATGGGATGAAGAAGAGCATCAGATGTTGCTTATGTTGACTTTAGCAAAGCTTTTGAACACCCTCACTGACAAAGAGAGGAAGAAAAGACTTTAGTGGCCAGTGAAGTAGACTGGCTGAACTGCTGCACTCCAGGTCCAGCTTGAGGCCAGTCATGAGTGGTTTACTCCAGCGATCAATACTGCTTAACGTCTTTATTAATGAACTGAATGGCAGAGAAGAGAACATCCTCAGCAAGTTCACAGCTGATATGAAACTTTGAGGGGTGGCTGATGCACCAGAAGGTCGTGCTGCCATCCAGAAGGATGGAGGAATGCGCAGGCAGGAAACTCATTAAGATCAACAAAGGGAAATGAAAAGTCCTGCACTTACTTGGGAAGGAATAAGATCAGTACATGCTAGGGCTGACCAACTGGAAAGCAGCTTGGCAGACTAAGACATGTTTATCCTGGTAAACAACAAGCTGAAGTCCACAATGCACACTTGTGGCATGGAGCACCAACAGCATCCTGGGCTGCATTAGAAGTGTTGCCAGCAGACAGGGGCAGATGATCCTTCTCTGCTCAGCACTGGTGAGACACAGTTGAAATGCTGATCAAGATCTAGGCTCCTCAACAGATGGAAGATAATGGACTTACTGGAGCTTGGCCAGTGAAGGCCCACAGGTTGAGTTAAGGGACAGCATCTGACACACAAAATGGAGCTGAAAGAGCTGGGACTGTTCTGCCTGGAGAAAAGAAGATTCAGGGGGATCTTACCTATGTGTGTAAACACCTGACGGGAAAGAAGGTGCAGCCAGACTCTTCTGAATGGCATCCATTGAAAAGACAAGGGGCATCACACACAATTTTAAATACAGAAATTCCATTTAAACATAAGAATGCTTTTTTATGTGACAGCGGTCAGACATCATAACTGGCTTCTCACAGCAGCTGTACAGCCTCTATCCTTAGAGGGAATTCAAGACCTAACTGGGCATGGTCCTAATCATCCTGCCCTAGCTGACCTTGCAGTGAACAGAGGGTTGGAACCATATGATATCCAGAGGCAACTTCCCTCTAGGACTTCATGGCATCTCCTGCTCTTTTTTCTCAAAAGGGAGCTTTCAACAACTTCGGGAGTGGCAGGGTGGCTCTTTTATAATTTGGGAAGTAAGGGAGGGTTCCATTGGTGTCGAGTAGGTTTTCTCAAACAGGAAAGGTCTGCAGTGTTTCCTAATGACGGACATGCTCTGAAATATCCAGTTACTTAACAGCTTCCTTCATCTTCCAGTGTTAAAAGTTTAGTAATGCTAGAGTTTCTCTTACCAAAAACCTACAGGTCTGCTTTATGCTTTATTTTCCTCCTATCTGTTTATCTCTTGTCTTATTTAAACCAGGATCATTATCCTTACTTGGAACATATTCAAGTGTGTGAAAATACAGTATACTTTAGTGAGTCAGCTTATTTCAGCATAGACTGCTGCACTTAAGGAGGAAATGGAAATTCTTGTTCTCCAAAGGATGAGGAATGTCCACTGACAATTAATTGCTACTTCTCCCGATTTGTAACAGAGCCAAACTACTTGTGTCTTCAAATACAATCCAAAGAATTTTGGACTTTTTTTTTTTTCTTAAAGACACTGTTTTACATGATTAAGTAAGATTCACGTGAATAAGTACAGGACTTACGTATGATCCATAATTCACTGCTAGGGTCTGCAAAGCCCATGGGAGGCCTAGGCCTATTAAAATATCAAAAACATTGCTTCCAATGGAGTTGGATACAGCCATATCACCCATACCTGCAGGAATGGAAACAATGGACAATGAGACTTTCAACTTTTAAACAAAAATACATTAATCTGAGCTAATCCAGACAATTGCCACATATCAATGCAATCAGTTAAGGGAGAAACCCCTCATCCCACCCCTCCCCTTTCCTCTTTGCCCTCCCCATCACATAAGGCCAGCAGGGTTGAAGGGGCTGAATCCACCTCCCGGGATCATCTGAGAACTCGTCTCAACTAATCCTCCACTGCTGTGGGGACTCTGGCCACTGGTGGTGCTGGCTGTGACCTGTTGGCACTTCGATTCCATGCTCAGTGGGACTTGTGATTCTTTACTGTAACCATGACACATGAATTTCTATACTGGACTGATCAGATCAGGTCTTCAGGTATTCTGTTAAGTAGCCAGTTGTTTCAATGAAGAGCTTTGTTCCTCAAAGCAGTACTGACAACTTTCTTTTTCTCTTAAAACATCGGTTCCTGGAGTCATAAGGGGCCTAAGGATGGAAGTTTCCCTTAAAAATAGTAGTATATTCCAGTCGTTATGAAGAAAAGCTTGAAAGTGACTTGGAAGACCCTTGTATCATGTTCTAAGCAATTCTATAACACCAACATTTAAATTAAGAAGAATGTGAATTTCAGAGAAGGTTTAAAGTTGACGATGGTGCAAAAACTTGTTCCACACCATCCTTAAGAGACTGTTTGCAATACCAACATAATTAATTACCTTCTTTGTTCTTGTTTTAAACTTCAGCCTCAGGAAAGACTCTGCATATTTTCACGTTCAAAACACACCAGTGGTACCCATGAGGAAGAGGACGCAAGCAACCACTTCCATAGCGGTATGACATTTCTGTGATGAACCTACCTTGCCTTGCTACAATAAGGCTTGCCATGCAGTCCGGCACACTGGTTCCAGCTGCCAAGAAAGTGATGCCCATGATCACATCCGGAATTCCCAGTGTGTAGCCAATGATTGTCACCTAAGGAGAGGAAATAAACTGTCAAGCTGTTTACAAGAATTAAAACCTGAGACCAACTTGGCCCAATTCTGCAAGATGATGCGAGATGGAGTTTATTGCTCGGTGCAAACTCAAACTTTACGTAACGAGAAGCAGTGACAGGTTTTTTGGTACATTCATCACCTGGCAGAGGACAGTAGTGACCTGCTATGGCTAGCTGCATCACACCTTTCATCAACAATTTTCCTGACACTAACCTGGAAAACAAACTATATGGTGGCCCTCTACCCTGTGTAACATGATCCTGATCTTGGCAGACACTCATAGACTTTACTATATACAGACAATAGTTATGCAGACACTAAGACAACCCCGTGGTTCACTAAAGTATGAAAATGCTACATGCAGGGGCACATCCCCAAATGACTGCAAAGAGTTCATATTATTGGCAGAGAGGAGATATCTTTCATTTTCTCTTTCCTTTAGTATGTAATTCGATATAAATGAGTGCTCTTCAAATTGATATATTTTTAAAATTCAGATGCCTTTGTCTAATGCTACCAATTTCCTGTTAGCTACATTTAATTGCTCTTCTAATCTCTCTGCAGTGTCCTCCAAGAAATGTGAACCACATGACAGAAGCAACACAGTGACCCTGTGAGCTCTGGTATTTCAGCTATGGAAAGCTGGGATAGCTTTTTTTTTCCTTGAAAAACACCTGATCCTTGCAGACAAAAAGCAGAAGAAAACAACTAAGTTGTTATTTCCTGTTTAGGGTAAGATTGGTTATTGAAAACAAAAGAAAATAACCCCCTCCTCTGTGAATGCTTTAGTTCATAGGGAAAAGCCTGGCATTCATTTCTGCATTTAGTACAAGAATGGATTGTGAAGGCACTGAAGAATTTTTTGTTGTGTCCATCTTACCAGCAGGGAAGCAGTAGCCAGTGCTCCAGCAAGGTATTTCCATGCTCTTTGGGTCCCATGCAGAGAGAGACCATGAGTCTGGCATTCCATCAAAAATGCAGCACAAATGCCCCAAACCAGGCTTCCCCTGTTAGACCCTCTCCTGATGCCAATGCCTTGTCACTGTCTGAGTCTGCTTAAGAGTACAGACTGCCTGTCTGTACACAGTCCATACTGCAGTATTACTGTGATCCTGCTAAGGACGACTTATACTTTTCACCTACACATATGTAATGTGGCCTGCAGGAAGCTAAAAGGCTTGATGACCCAGCCAGCACATAAAACTCCCCTGTGAACAGGCCAAGCTTGACTGGATTTCCTTGTTTTCATGTTTATTTATCCCCTTCTACCTCTAGGATTATGAGGCAGAATTACATTCCTGTTGACTAGAGTAATTTGTGCGAGAATCTCATTGAATGTCATACTTTTGTTCACGCTGAGTTCCAAGTGCTATTGATCTCTATGTCAAGCTAGCTCACTCCAAGAAAAGGAAAAGCTATTGAGGCCAGATTCTTACTAGCATCAAGGTCTCTTCACAGTGCCCTGCATGACAAGTTATTAAAGTGCAATTTTTTTCCCATGTTAAAGAATCTGAATCAAGTTCATTGGGCATAGCTACTGGCCCTTATTTTTGTTCTCTGAGTGTGGACAAGTCTAGCAGAAATGGAAGCAGACTGAAGGCTTGCCATGTAAAAATTCAGGTATGTAGAAATTTCTACACATTTCTCTAAGCTGAGAAAACCCATTCCTGCTGCCTGTACCAGGCTGTGGTTTCTGCTTTAGCTGATACATACCATCCACACCATCATGTAGGAGAAAGCTGCAATCCAGAGGGTAGAAGAAGCAAAGGTAACCATGAACCATTTTTCCAAGTGGGGTTTGTTACAGTTGGGCACTGTGAAGTACAGGACAAAACTCAATGGCCATGTGAAGAGCCACTTCAAGATTTCTACCTTGCCAGCTGTAAAACAAACAAAAAAACCAACCACAATTCTAGTCTGCTTTAGTCCAGAACGTTATCATTTTGTTAATATTAACAAGCAAGATGCCAGGGACACCTCAGCCTAACTGCTGTTCAAACAGATAATGAAAAGACATTCCTTGTTCAGAAGATCACTGTGTGACGGCAGAGATGGGAGGACGGAGAAGAGCACAGGGAAGGAGGAGGAAGTGCCTCCCTGAGAGTCTGTTAAGTAATGAGTCAGAGCACACCTGCTACCCTCCCTGAGTCGAGTTCTTAGAGGTGCCACATAAAAAGCACATTCTAGAAAAAGATCTGATCCATCTTCAAACATGTGATGAGAGGGTACAGGAAAGGTGGAGACAGGTCCTTCACAGAAATACACAAGGAAATTATAAGAGCCAACAGACTCAACTTGCAATAATGGAAATTCAGAATAAATGCTACCATAAGTTATAAATTTTTTTTTCCTACCATGAGGTTGGTCAAACACTGGAGCAGGTACCTAAAAAGACTGTGGGATCTCCACCCTTATCAAAATTCAACTGGATGCAGCTTTGGGCAACCTGCTTTGAGCAGGGGTTTGAGCCAGGTATCTCCAGAGGTCCATGCCAACCATTTCCATACTATGCATCCAGTGTAACGGACATTGAAATTACTTTCTTCAAAGTCCAGTTTTTTATCTTACTCAAACTACAGCTATGCTGTTTGAGTGAGGAGATCTGAAAAGGAGTTCCCAAAACCGTATTTCACCTGTAAAGAGCAGGACCAGTCCCTACAGTATTCTGGCTCATCTGTGACAAGGCAAGTCTTGCCAGCTGTGGCAACTGTGAGTCAAAGGCAGCACAGGGATACGTTACAATCACAGCACTGATGGGGCAAGAGGGATTTGGCAAAAAGGAGACTTCCACCCTACAGGGGCACTCCTCTGCAACCTGAAGCATGTGTGGTTTTTCACAAGTCATGCAGCTGTTCTGACTTTCCAAGCCCTCTAGAAAGGGCGATAAGTGTGGTTGTGCCTAGTTAAGAGGCACCCAAGACCTTCTTTTGCCTCTGTTCACATCAGCACCACCACTGCCTTGTCTCTGATAGCACTTAACCTTACCACCGAGGTAAAAGAGCACCCATTAAAGGTAAGTCCTAGATGGAGACACATCTGACTGGTTTTCAGGCACCTTGTCAGTGGCCCCAGCATCCTCAGCTTCCTCTGCAGTCAGCAGAGAGAGACCAGTGTCTCCTAAGGGTGACCCAGGTTTTGGGTACAGGAAGCACCTCAAAAAGATTGCTGCTTCTCTCTTCTGACTGCAACAGCAGCACCAGGCCAATGCATGAGCTACACCAAAGGTGTGTCCAAGCCCAGGAATCTGCGTCTTGAGAAATTTCTGCTGCTTCCCATTTCCTCTCCTCTTTTACATGTGACCAGGAACTACAATGTGAGGTGCAGGCTGATGGGAGACATTTCTACCTCAACATGTGTCTGCAATGCTTTCTGGCATACCCAAACTGCGTTTTGCTTTCTGGAATAACAGAAACACAAGAGCTTCTTACTGGGTAAGTCAAAAGGTGTGTATGGCCCTTCATGGTCATCGTCGTCGTCATCTTCTTCCTCTTCCTCATCGTTTTCATTGTTCTCATTATCCTCATTCTCATTCTCTGTCTCATTCCCAGTCTCAGCCATGTCTTCATCCCGCCGTGTGCCGTTCACGCCTCGCTCAGCAGAGTTGCTGGGGCCTGTTCCATTCTCAACCACATGCTTGATAGGTATTTTGATTGCTACTTCTGACTCACCATTGGTGTATGTCCTGCTATTGATGAGCCTTTGTCTCTGTAAATACAGGCACAAACTCTTGCTGAAAGACATATTTTTTTTTAAATTTGATTTTCTAAAAAGAAAGTGAGGAACAGAGAAAGAGAAATGTGCAGGTTTCTTTAAAAAATTGGTTTTAAAGGTAAAAAGGATGAATTTTGATCAGGTATAACACAATGCTTGCTTGCAGATGAGTAGATAAATCTCCCATATACAACTTCTATAAAAGAAGGACCCGTGGCTGTAGAATTGACTCCAGCAGTACTCCAAGACCATGCTGAGAGTAAGTGCAGACTTAGTGGAGCACCATGTTATTAAATAATTGTAAGCAATTTTAACAACTGATCAATCCATATGGCACTTCTTTTCAGCAACAGCTACAGGTAATATAACCAGGTAACAACTTGAAATTTTCTCTGCTAAAATCTCCGTGGAGACAGATAGCAAGGAATTATGTAAGTCAGTCTCAGAAGGATAAAATCTTGGAAAATGCTATCAGGGATCCAGAAGAAATGTAAGAGTTCCCTTTCAACCCAAACATTGCTAAAGGAAAAGGAAAATTAGTATGGAAAAGGGGAAGTATGGGGAAATAAAAGACATACCTCATTGATTAACATGCGGCTGGCCATGGAGAGACGTGTTTTGGGAGGGAAGTGGCTGGTTATCATGATCCGGAGCCCAGCCTCAGAAAATGAAAGCTGGTGTGGGTAAGCAGACAGCAGCTCATCCACCATGATCACTGAGGCTTTACGGTGGAAATTTCCTGCAGCCAAGGAACAAAGAGAAATTGAGGTATTTGTCCAGCAGTCTCTCTGCCCTGCATAGCTTTCAGAAGAATAAATTCGCAGGTTCCAGAAGTCCATTGTAATAACCATTCCTTCAGCTACTGCCATTCAAAATATACCACATCTGTCCTCAGTTTCTGACTTTATATAAATTGCCAACATGGTATCCCCAGTCATGCCCACTGCAGAGAATTAAATCTGCTCTGCATAGTTCATCAGAGCCTTACGTTAGGGAGATCACTGCTTCCACAGCAGCTATTCCACTAAGGTAGAAATGGTGGTGTGGTAAAGCTGCACTGATTCCACTGCTACAATCTGCACTTCTGTGAGGATATTGGCCTCACCCACTGTTAACCGAACACAAGGGTGAGGACATTGTCACTGTATTCCTGTGGTGCACCAAGGCACACAAAACCCATGTTCCTCCATCCTGGGCTCACAGCTTAAGGCTGGGGAAATGCTGTTAAACCTGGCAGCAAGTGCACATGCCAGCCCATGGGGTGTGACCCACAGCACAGGATAAAAGCACAAGGATATTAGGGGCAGGTACCAGAATCATGTTTCAGCTGGAGCACAGTGCCCATGACTACTAGGGTGGCACAGTATCCATCCTTCTGTACCTGGATGCTACCTCAGGCTGTGAATTCGCAGCCAGGACTGAGACTTGGCAGCAGGGTAACCTGAGTCCTTCCCCAACACATCTCTGCGTTGGTTTATTAAAATCAGTACTGAACACTGGCAAAGGTTTCATGGTATTACTATTTATTACCATCACTGTTGCCTTATGGAAGAGTATCTCCTTGGCCTTAGTGTCACTTTTTTTTGGACTGAGAAGTTTTCCATGGATTGGGGTAGATATGTGGAGTCATCTGTATTAAAAAAAAACTAAAACAGCCAGAAAATTTTTCCTTGTGACTTTTTCTATGCTGGCATTTCCTGCATGGCACTTGGGAGAATGGCCCCAAACGGAAAAATCCTTCTGTTTTGATTCTTCTTGATTCTCTGTTCAAAAAAGGCCTCGGAAAACAAATGGGAGTGTCTGAAACCCTCAGGCAACCTGTTGCAATGGGGGCTGTTCGTGACCCCACGCTACTGGTGGGTATGCAGAGTAGTGCCACTTGTGTGTCTGGGCCCCTGACAGCCCACTGCCAAGGAAATATGGGAACTACGTGCATGAAAATGAAGCAATCCTTTCATCTTCTTTCCTCAGCCACTTTGAGTAACTGCAAGTGTCCAAATCAAAAATTTACCAGCAACTGAGCAGTGTCATGCAAAGATGTATTCTGGGGAGATTTAAACCAAATACCACAATCAGCTGGGGAGGGACTGTTTAGAAAAGCTTATAGCGATAGGACTAGGGGCAATGGGTATAAACTGGAGAGGGGAAGATTTAGACTAGACATAAAGAATTTCTTCACCACGAGAGTGGTGAAGCACTGGCACAGGTTGCTCAGGGAAGTTGTGGCTGCCTCATCCCTGGAGGTGTTGAAAGCCAGGCTGGATCAGACTTTGAGTAGCCTGATCTAGTGGGATATGTCCCTAGTTGGAACTAGATGATCTTTAAGTTCCCTTCCAACCTAAACTATTCTGTGATTCTGTAAATCAGAACTGCTTCATTCATGTATAACCCTGAGGCCATTGGATAAACCTAGATGAATAAGGCCTGAGTTCGTGCTTACTGAGTTTTACCAGTTTAGCTTTCCTGGTACAGTATAGTCATCTTGCCAGCACAGTTTCACTGTTGAAAGCCCCATGCTAGAAAGAGCTGTTCCCACAAAAGCAACTTCTGCAAACCAGAGCACACAGCACTCAGAAAAGCCTTCCCTCAGCAATAAGGGAAGTAACACCATAGTGGGCCTCTGGTAGATTCAAAGTGTTTGAGGTCAGCAAATAAACCCCTCTACATTTCATGGATAGTTGCTTAGTGTACATAACATCTTTCAATTGCTGTTTACAGGAAAAGAGAGGCCTATTTTGGTTAATTTTTGCCTTCAGTCCAGTGAAACAAGAAAGGGCAGCCCATCTGTAGCAAGAGGCCAGGACTGCTTTAGATGAGTTACAGCTCCTCTCAAGTTAAATTAATGACTGGGGGTGTGCATTATTCTTGTGGATAGGTGCATATAAATCCCAAGCAGTTGCTGCACATGCTTGCTGATTTGCAAAGATTAAAAAATATGTTCTTGTAAATACAGTTTAGCACATGATTGCAAATGTCTTTCCTGTCAACACAGAAAAGACATATATGTGTTGGACCAAGTCCAGAGGAGGCCACAAAGATAATCTGAGGGCTGGAGCACCTCCCATACAAAGGCAGGCTGAGAGAGTTGGGGTTTTTCAGCCTAGAGAAGACAGCGCTTCGGAAAGACCTTACAGAAGCCTTCCAGTACTGAAAAGGGCTACAGGAAAGCTGGGGAGGGGCTCTTGATCAGGGAGTGCAAGGACAGGATGAGGTGGAATGGTTCTAAGCTGAAAGAGGGGAGATTTAGATAAGGTACTAGGAAGGAATGTTTTCCTGTGAGGATGGTGAGGCACTGGCACAGGTTGCTCAGAGAAGTCACAGCTGCCCCATCCCTGGGAGTGTTCAAGGCCAAGGTGAATGAGGCTTTGGGCAACCTGATGCAGTGGAAGGTATCCCTGTCCATGGCAAGGGTTTGGAACTGGATGATCTTTGAGGTCCCTTTCAACCCAAACCATTCTAGGACTATAATTCTATGAAATGCACACATTAAGCTACTGTTGGTGAGCTATGGAGTGGGTGAATTTTTGTTAAGCTCAAGAAATACCTTTATTTTTATATGTGATTGTGGCTCAAGTCAAATGGGAGCAGATTTCAGCCAAATGAAATCCACTATAAGATCACTTGTATGGAAAAACTGTGCATTCAAGACAGCATGTGTAGTAAGAGTATGCTACCTAGACCAACAGAGTCCCCATCCTCCCTTCACTGGGGAGAATCGTGCACTAGTATAAGTAGAGCTTTTTTCTCCTGCTTAATCTATGTCACTTTGGAATGGAGTTAAATTTAGCTGGAGTTACTAGATGTAAATGGGCATCTTCAGTGCAGAATAACAGCGCCCACAGGAGGACTTACAGTGACATGGCTGCAACCACCTAGATAAGCAGTCCCTGGGCAAGTCAGGCTTGAAGCTGGCTGAGTCCTTTCAGCCAGGAATTTGTCCAGTAGCAAGAACTACCAAGAGAAAGCCATAGCTGTCTCCATTGGCAAAGGATGTTGTGGCTGGGGTCACCACACTGCGCCCCCAGCCGCGGGAGCCATGGTTTCTTGCAGAAGGGTTACAGAACAGCCATTGCCCCACCTATTTCATGGCTGATAAGAAGGAAGCAGCCCCCATTGTACTGACTAGCAGACAAACTTGTAAAAATACAGAATGATGCAAGCAAGCAGGGTGACTTACTGGAACAGTTACCTTTCTTTAGTAATACCACTGTGGCATCACAGTTGCTGTTATCGTCCATTTCTGTGTTACTTGCTAAACCATTCACCATATTAGCAGAGTTTTTTGTCTTCCTTTCAAAGCAATGATGTATGGTTGAGTTGTACCTGCACAAATGAAACAAATACTAGATGTATCTTCATTCCTTCTATGTGGATTTCTTGACATTCTTCATTTCCTAGGCCCATATCTTGTGTGATCCAACTAAGGAAGGGAAGAAAACCTCTCTAGTTTTAAGGAAATCTAGCCACAGCATGCCAGAGCTATAAGTAAATTGTAGATAATGCAACCCCTCCACATCCAGAAGGCTATGAAAGATATAAGACAGGAATCCTGAATGCCATATATGCTTATGTACTATGTGTAATTAATCCACTGTATAGCAAATAACGATTACTTGTCATCATCCATACTTATTTTTTAGCATAGAATCACACCTGAGCACAAGTGTTGCTTTACCTGTGAAAATCGGAAACACAGGACCACATGCTAAGTTCTTTTTCAACTTTGAGGCAGGTGGGGAGATCTTCTTATAGCCAGAAGCTGACACAAACATAAGCCGAAGATCTCATTACAATACTCAAAGGCAAGGGTAGACCACTATGAACACCTGGCTGAGGTCCCTAACCAAGCTGACAACCTCCCCAGCTACATCCAACAAGTTCTGAAACATCTGTTCGCACTACAGCATTGCTTTCAGACAAAAAATTTGTTCTTGGTTCAGACATTACATTGCTGGTCTGTTAATTGCTGCAAAGGTGAAGCTACCCTCCATGTTAAAGAAAAAGTTTCTAATAATCAGAAGTGAGATGAATTCTGACTTGTGTTCCCTTCAACCCAGTCTGAGTGTTTTGCTGTTCTCACTGAGAATTGCTCTCACAATATTTACACTATTCATCATTTCAAAACAAAATCTCTACTCTTACATGTTGAGACAAGACCACTGGTGAGCTTGGCAGCTGGTAGGTTTTGTGGAATGTTCCAGTTTAAATCCGGGTTTCCTTTCCACCGGCTTTTAAAAACAGGAGGAGGGGAACCAAAGAGCAGAACAGATGAGCTTTGCTAGCATGAACTTGTGTGAAAGAAGCTACATGGGTCAGATGCTCAGAAAATTAATGCTGATTGTGCTGTAGTTTTATCATGGGTCTCCAAGCAAGGAAGAACAAATTGCTATGGAGTTTTGCACCCACATAAAATAGACTGGAATCTCCTCTGGGCTTATGTCTGGGTAGGGATGCTGAAGTGAAGTCAGAAGAGGCTCCTTTGGTGGGACTCAGAGATGGAGTTGGTTCTTTGCTCTCACAGACCTGCTGCGTTAGCCTTCGTTCACAAAGGGTGAGATCCATCGACCATCACCCACCTTTACCTGTGTGGTCCTTGGATCTGCACATAGGGATAAGCAGCCCCTTCCTGCCTGATCAGGATAAATGACAGATAAGTACATAACAGAACAAGGTGCTTTAACTCCTGCTATTGGAGGTGCTACTAGTGTGCAAGCTGGGTGATGCAATGGAAGCCCTGTCCACGGCCTGTAGCTTTCTTTAATTACCTTTGCAACCTCTGGAAAAGCACTGGAGCAGTGAATCTTAACAATTAAAACAAGCCGAGGGGTATGTTTGACTTACTTCATGATAAAGATGTAGATGACATACATCAATACTAAGACTAAGGACTCCCACCTGCAAAGAAGAGTGGCACAGAAAACACATCAGAGCAGGGCATGGTAGTCAGCTTCTAGAGTTCAGCCACTCCCCTGTCCATCACCCCACAAATAGAAAGGCTTGACCTTGTTCGACTGTCTTAACACACCTCTAAAAAATGGGACACAAAGCAATGGCTCACACGCACCACGTGTGATGCTTCTTTGGTTTTCTTGACCTCTGCTCTGGTTTAACTTGACCAAATCAACCTGACAACTAAGAACAAGTGACTAAACCCAGCAATTCAGTGAACAAATTATACACCAAAGGAACACTGACACCTCTGTAAGGATAATACCTAGAGGGGACTATGGCAGAGGGAGAGGAGCAGCCATCCTGCATAGGTGTAAAGCAGGTCATTGGGTTTTCTGAGCATGCTAAAGCACACTGAGCATGCTGAGATGGCCTGAACAAGGGGCAGCTGCTCTTTTGCTACTGCTACTGCATAACCACTTACGATGCAGCAGGCTGCAATTACATTGCTGATTAGAGATTGTTTTATCTAATCTTTCTGTGTTAAACTAATGAAATTTGTATAAAATCAAAATAGAATATGACTTTTACAACTGGTTTCTAGGTAATATTTTGATTGACCAAAATGCTGTATTCTGCATAGTTCCCTAGGGTAAGCTGCTAGTCCTCGTGGAAATCATCCATTACCAGACTTCTATCTTCTCAAAGTCATGGGCCATTTTCTCTTTAAGGACTTTGAGACATTGCACTAACCATATTAATATCTCATTCCCTGCTCCTAGCAGTTCAACACTCAACTTCCATACTTATGTGTTTTAGTTGAAGGGCACAGTCAAATACAATTTGGCCTCGAGTCAATTGTAGTTAAAAAAAACCAAAACAAAACAAATAAAACCAAGCCATTGGAAAACTCTGTGTTTCAGAAATCCCTCTCTGAAATGAAACATAAATCCCCCAGTGAGAAAAAGTTTAAGAAAACATGCGACCCAAAAAGCCCGACTCCCCCTAGTGCTTGTAATCTAAATAATACTGGCTGAGAGTGAAATCAAAGCTACCACTGTCACTCTATAAGCCCCAGAGGTGCTGAAAACAAAACCACGAAAGCAAAACAACCAAAAGCATGCTTTTAAAAGTGTTTGAAGCCCTCCTAGCTTACCATACCTATTGCAGTACATTTAAGTACATTCATGGAGACGTTATTTTATATATATATATATTTTTTTTTTTCTCTTTCTTTAAACTGGTCATTCACTCTTTAACACTGCCTTAGGAGCTTTTGTTTTTTAAATTATTAAAAATCCAAATATTGGAATACAATTATTTATGACTGCTTGGCTGACCCTTTCTGCTCCTGGGTGGCAGAGATCTCTGGCACACAGGCACTGATCCCTCCCTCTGCCGAGCACACTGCCATGCCTGGGCTGCAGAAAACTGATGCCGGAATCACCCTGCAGATTTTTTTAACTTTCCCCTCTTCTGCTGATGAACCCTACTTACTGCAGCTTTTATGGTATAACTAGAAAAAAAAAACAAAAAGAAAAGGGATTCACGGCTGGATATACTTACCAGGAAACTTTTTCGTCATAAATAAACTGTGGGGAAAAGGTTTAAAAACAGGCACGTTATACAAGAAATCACACCTGAAACCAGCTCATCACTTGAGCTCATCACTTGAACAGAGCAGGCACAGCAACCCAGGGCTAAGGGCAATGGGATTAAACTCTAATGTTTTTTGGCACTACTCTCCTGCCCAGCATTTGAACCTCTCATATCTCACTTCCTCTCACCTCGTAAAGTCAGACTGATATTCCTTCCCAAATACCCACATGGCTGGGGTTATTACAGCAGCAAAGCATAAGTGGCTATAGGGAAAGAAAGAAGTCATGGCTGCCCCATCCCTGGAGGTGTTCAAGGCCAGGTTGGATGAGGCTTTGGGCAACCTGATCCAGTGGGAGGTGTCCCTGCCCATGGCAGGGAGGTTGGAACTGGATGATCTTAGGGTCCCTTCCAAATTAAACCATTCTATGACTCTATGAAAATAGAAGTAAGCTGTAACAATTGAAGTGAAGGAGCTGCACCTGCATCTCAGCCACTTGGCTGGTCTCACCAGAGCCACAGCCCATTCCCCTGACCTGTTCTTGTGGTAGCTGGGCAATCAGTATGCAGATTCACAGCCAGTACTGCAGCTCCTGTGCAATTCTGCTGGCTAAAAACTATGTGAACACCACACTAGCTGAATTTATCTTCTGTGAGCATCATTTTAGCACACCTGCAGTTGTGGGAGAAACTGTGTCTCTTCCTGTGTTTGTAAATGCTGCATGTTGGGGAAGAAACAACTCCATGCCAAAGAGGTGCAGAGTGTTTGTCTACCTGTGGCTGGGTTCTGGGAGACTCTGAAGAGGCAGACACGGGGAGAGGACCGGCAGATGGCTGCAGTGCTCCACAGCTGGGCCCTTCACCACTCCACGCTCCTCCACCACCACCAGCCACCATGCTGGGAGCCCAAGGGAGCTGCCACTGTCCCTTGTCAGCAACACCAGCAGAGCCTCTGCTTCTCTTTCCTCCTCAAACACCAGAGGAGAGCTGCTCTCACTGCTGGTCTTAACTGTCGCTCATACAGCCACGATCCACATGCCATGGCTGGCTGCAGCGTGTCCAGGAGCACCAACCCTTTGTAGCAGCACAGGTCCTCTCCAGGAGCTGGGTTTGCACAAAGCATCCCTGTCAGCAACCCTTGGTGAGGAGTTAGCTTTCCATTCCTCCTTTCAAAGCACATGCATCTGCTTTCAAGCCAAAGGCTGCGCGGAGAGGTGGAAATGCCCTGTTTGCACTAGAGAAACACAACCACAGCAGTGCTCTGGAGAAGAGAGAGGGAAAGGGAACAAGCCTTCAAAAGCACAGTGAAACACTTCCCTTCAGCTATACAGCCTGTAAATAGCAACTCCTGTGTGACAATCAGCGACAAACTAGGTACACTGGCTACTGGAAGAAAACATGGCCACAAAATGTTATGTGTTATAATTCCAGCTTCCAGTCACCATGATCAAATCTGACAAGGCCAGTTTTAGGTTACAATGTTTTGGTGAGATGGGACATGAAAGCATGTGCATTGACCTTTGTGATTAAAAATAGCACCCATCCCACTTCTGTCACTAATGACTCTGTCCACATCCCTTCAAGTTAAGACACAGAGGCATCTTTTTCCTTTCAAGGGAAATAGGAAGGAACAGTTTTGCCAAGGTCTACAAGAAGACAAGGCAACTTTGTAATATTATTTTAAGGTTAAGAAAACAAACACAGCTCTGAATCAAGGAGAGGTTAAGGATGGTAAGTGCTGTTTATCCACTTCAAATCTCTGCAATTTAGATTTCGCTCATTCTTATTGAATGGCCTGCAGCACCGAACAGGTGAGTTTATCCTGCTTTGCTATTTATTACTGCAGCACTGCAATTTTTTTTGCTAGTGGAAATGGAAGGAGACAAAGTCATATTGATTTACTAGGCAGAATATCAAGCTTTTTAAAGTCACTGAACCCCGGCATTGGCAGGAATGTATTTATTCCCCTCTGATGTATTTATCATTAGTATAGACAACAGTGGAGTGTAACTTATAATAGAGCACCACAAGCTGCTGTCAAAAATGCTATGAAAGGAACCTTCTACAAACAACATCATCCCTCAAGAAGGATGATTGTATTTCAGCTGCAGCTAACTCTCAGTGCCCTGATATGGCAAGTTATCCCTATAAGGCAAAGCATTTAAGCTCCTTTTAAAATTTAAGAAGCACTGAAGTCTAACAAAGGGGGAGCCACACTCAGGTCTGGCTATGCTCTGCATGGAGCCTGTGGCTTGTCTCCCAGCCAAGCCATCCAGGACTGTAGAGTCAGTTTTGGAATAACAATGTCCTGTCACCTAAATTTGATTCTGCCATAAAGGACAGGAAAGTTCCAAGCCGCAGCAAAGTTCACAGTCCCTGGATGAGTGAAAAGGAGGAGAGAGGAGAAACTTCTTAAACTGAAACAATGTTTGACCCTGAAAGGAGAAATCCTAATTTGCTATCAACTGGGGAGCAATATTGCATAAAAAAGGGTCGGTAAATCAGGTGCAAGCAAAATCTCTAACCGTTTACAATGCTTTACCTTCCTCTTATCTTCCTTTTTTTCCTCCCCTAACAGGTGTTTAAAAGTCATTTGCAATGACTGCAGTGAAGTAACACTGAAGAGAAGTGGGACGTGCTCCACATCTCCCAAGCTACAATTAGTCATGTAGAGCTTCAACATGGGCATTAGAGTTCTGCCAATGCCTTCTGCCCTGGCTGCAAGAAAGACCTTAAATCTCACAGCTGTTCAAGCCCAGGTTAGATGGGGCTTTGAACAACCTGATCCAGTGGAAGGTGTCCCTGACCATGGCAGGGGTGGTGGAACAGGATGACCTGTAAGGTTCCTTCCAACCCAAACCATTCTGTGATACTATGAACATAGAATCACACAAGTGCCGGGATCACAAGTGTGGGATATATCTGGTGAGAAACTAACGTGAGGCTTAGGAAAAAACCCCCAGATTCCTGATATTATGGTGTACACTCTCAAAAGAAAAGGACTTCTGCAGTTCTGTAATGATGAAGAACTGATTATAGAGAATTACAGTATGGGAGAAAATCCATAGGATCATAGAATGGTTTGGGTTGGAAGAGACCTTCAAGATCACTCAGTTTTGACCCCGCCTGCCATGGGCAGGAACACTTTCCACTGGATCAAGTTGCTCATAGCCTCTTCCAGCCTGGGACTGAGCATTCACGACTTCTTTAGGCAACCTGTGCCAGTGCCTCACCACCCTCACAGTAAAAAATCACTTCCTAACATCTAATCTAAATCTCCCATCTTTCAAACTAAAAGCATTACCCCTCATCCTATCCTAAAGTCTTGAGGGTAACAGTGATGTCCGTTCAATGAGCCATACAACTTTCTTATTACATAGGATATGTAGCTAGGAATTTCAGGGGTGCACTGGACCAGATAGATTAGAGAATGGTTCTCTGCATCCTGAAGCAACTGACCACCACACGGATGAAGCAGCCATGAAAAAAAAAACTTGCCTTGCTTTAAGAATTAAAGAACACATGACAAGTTCAACAGATTTCTAACTTGTCTGGCACGATGCAGTAAATGAAATACCCAACCCAAAGCACAGGAGGCTAAATGCCAGGAGGCTTCCCACATCTATGCTTCCCACAGAGTAAACTAAGGAACTGCCTGCTGGATGCTTTAAGCCTGGCTAATATAATTTATTACAATTAGTGGGATTGGCCAAGTTTATTGTTTAGGAACACTTTTTGGTATGAGGTTGCTGTCAAGCTGTCAAAGAAGAAAAAAAAGATTTTTTTGTTTTGCAGCTCATGGCTAAAAATTATGTAGGAAAGTTATTTTTTGTCAGGTGCAAAAAGGCTGACATTGCAGTGTGGGGAATAAAAGTACAAAGGAGTTGAAGAAAATCCTGAGATGAGACAGATACAGGCCTTTGCATCTACAGAATATGTAGAGTGTACAGGCATGTGCAGGATGGAGGCAAACCAAAACACACCACTGAAACTGCAACTAATGAAAGCAGTGCAAAGTTCAGTAATGCAAGTGTTAGTGTAGTGATAGGACAAGGGGGGATGGCTTTAAGCTGAATTAGGAGACATTCAGATTAGATATTACGAAAAGCTTTTCACTGTGAGGCACTGGCACAGGTTGCCCAGAGAAGCCGTGGCTACCCCATCCCTGGAGGTGTTCAGGGCCAGGTTGGCTGAGGCTTTGAGCAACCTGATCCAGTGGAAGGTGACTCTGTCCATGGCAGAGGCACTGGAACTAGATGGGCTGAAAGATCCTTTCCAACTCAAAACATTCCATGCTTCTATGATCTAAACACTCATGTATATTTTTCACTGTATAGCCTGATTCTAAGAGAATGGAGGAGTTACTGAGCTTGATGAAAGGTGGAATAGGAGCAGCACTAAGAATTACCGAAACTGTAGCCTTTATTAGAGGATTTGCTGCTAGCGTGTGAGACGAACAAGACACATCCCAATTATGTGTGGAAAAACTAACTTTAATGTTTTGTAGCTGTTGAGGAACTCTTTCCTTTGGGCACAAACACTGCTTCTGTACTGGTCAGTCAGACTTTTTTTAGGAAGCTAGGAGAGTTCTTGTCAGGAGAGGACTGACTGACACATTCTTTGAAGAGCTGGCAGTGAGGCTGCAGTATGAGGCTTCAGCTCTGCACTCTGCGCCTGAGCTGGAGCATCATACTCCTCCTCAGCTATCACTCTGGGCTCCCTAGACACCCCTCAGTCTCCTGCCCTCGGGCCATGGCTTTTCTACAGAATCAGGGAGATCAGAAGTACATTCTTCTACAAGCAGAAAACCATGCAAGTCCTGCAGATAGGATCTTAGCCATGGTTCCCTTTATAGTAAGCAGTGCCAGTAGACATGTGGGCTCTCACAGAAGAATAACTTTCAAAAACTTACCACAATGAGTGCAACAACAGACAGTGTATAGTAGATTGAATCTCTCAAGAGACTCCACGATGACAGTGCAACGACCTGCAAAACAGGCAAAGAGAGGATATGAGACAGGATCTCACTAGCATGACCAACATGCTAACAGTGTGTGCCAAAGTGAAGCCCATCATTCTGTGCAAACTGTCCTCTTGTATGTTAGGACACGAAGAATCATAGAATCATAGAATAACCAGGTTTGAAGAGACACACCGGATCATTGAGTCCAACCATTCCTATCAAACAGCAAGAGGAGATGTGAGCTGTAGTTTCTTGAGGAACAGCCACTAGGAAGATAGGGGGTGGCTAAATCTGAAAAAAAAAAGGTATAAGGTCACAGGCAGCAGATGACTTCCACACAAAGTCATAGATGTGCTAAATCACACCAGTGTTGTCGAAGCCATTGAAAAGGGAATCAAAACCCAAGTGTATGAAAAGGACATGAAGCTACTAGAGAGTTTCCAGAGGAGGCCACAAAGTTGGTTTAGAGGACAAATTGTATGATGAGCAGCTAAAGTCACTTGTTTTGTTCATCCTGGAGAATGGGAGACCAAGGGGAGTCCTTGGTTTAGTGTTTTGTGGGAGTGGTTGGACTCGATGATCCAGTGGGTCTCTTCCAACCCGGTGATTCTGTGATTCTGTGATTCTGTGTGATTCATCGTGTTCCGCAGCTTCCTTACAAGGGGAGAAGGAGGAGCAAGTACTTATCTCTTCTCTCTCGTGACCAAGGACCTGAGGGAAGGACCTGGCAGGAAGATGTGCCCAGGGAAGCACTCACAGTGCCAAGCCTGACAATATTCCAGAAGCATTTGGACAATGTCCTCAGATACGTGGAGTGACTGTTAGGATTGTCCTATGCAGGGACAGGAGTTGGACTTGATGATCTTTGTGGGTCCTTTCCAACTCAGGACATTCTATGAGTCTAAGTATTTACAGATAAAAGAGAAGTTTCCCAAGAACTCATCAGACTATGTGATATCCTTTTCTCCCTGAAATCCCTCCTGTAGACACACCACAGAGCCTGCTGCAGTAGTGGTCCATGCGGGTTGAGGTGTCCCCTGGGTCTGGTTGTGCACTGGAGCTGGAGGTGGCTGAACCACAGGCTGGTGCAGGACAGACTGCTGCGGAGAAGGCTGTGAGAGCTGCTGCTGTCAGGGCAGTGGGAAGGGGCTCAGCTTTACCAGCAGAACCCTTCTGCGCCAGTGCTGATGCTCAGCAATGAGTCTTGATCAAGAAAGATTACAGGCGATGAACAGCCCTGGTTAGGTCTCTAGGACAGGGCGTGACTGCTCCTTCCACTCATCCTGCAGTTCGCATTTGTTTCTTGTATTAATTTTCCCCAATCTTGGACTACCCTGCTTTCCCTGAGAGAGAAAACCAGTTTGAACTGCTGAGCAGACACAGCCTAGCAACTTGGGCCCTCCCTCTTCTTTTCCTACCACCATGTGCCTATGTCCACTGCAAGTCCAGCTGTTGGCATCTCCTATACTGGATTTTGATGAATTTTAGACTGCTGGATGAATGTCAACTTGACCCATGTTGATTCATTCAAGGAGGGGTAACTTGGGCAACAGAAGCAGCGCTGTACGACAATATTTGACAACACAGGGCAGCCACATCCCCAGGTACGCTGTTAGTGTGAACCTCGGCAGAGTCACGGCTTCACCCACCACACTGACAGGTATCATTACAGCTCTTTGTGCTTTTGCTCAGGTTTTGGGACAAAAATGAAGTTAATACTCCAGCAAAGTGTTAAGAACAAACTCTAGGAATTTATATGCAACAAAGGATAAAATGGGATTGCTGTGCAGCTCATGTCACTCGACACCTTCCAAAGCCATGAAAATGAGAAGGAACCATCATTGTAGGCTGAATGAGACTGCAATTCAGATCTTAGAAATAAAAAATATCAGTGAATAAATTAACCTTTAAATTCATTAACATTATTCAAAAAGGGCAATTTAAAAGCAGTCACGTGGTGGTAACATCTTCAGTATGATTATAGTTTTTGCAGCCCTAGGAAGTCCGCTCAGCAGAAGTTTCTCCAACTCTTATTTTTCCCATTTCGGGAGTGCATTTAAAACACTGAGTCACATCCTTCATAGATTAACAGAATGGTTTGGGTTAGAAGTGACATTAAAGATCATCCAGTTCCACTCCCGCTGCCATAGGCAGGAACACCTTCCACCACATCAGGCTGCTCAAAGCCTTGGCCAACCGGGCCCTGAACACCTCCAGGGATGGGGCAGCCACAACTTCTCTGGGCAACTTGTGCTAGAGCCTCATCACCCTCAAAAGAAAATATTTCTTCCTAATATCTAATCTGAATCTCCCCTCTTTCATCTTAAAATCACTCTGCCTTGGTCCTATCCCTGCACTCCCTGATAAAAGAGTCCCTCCTCAGCTTTCCTGTAGGCCCCCTTTAAGTATTGGAAGGCTGCTATAATCCTTCATAGGTGCAAAGACAAGGAGACAGATGGGAGATAACTAATTTACACTGATTTGGATCTGGCCACTGAATGTATAAAGGAATTTTCTGATCACATCCTACAGTCATGCTTGTGCATGAATTCTCTCAAACAAACTGTAACTTAATTTTCATGTCTATGATATCTGAAAAAAGGTCCTACTTTAGTGTGTTAGCAAAAATAGTTTCCCAGATTTTTCTGCACATTAACTCTTACAATTCTGGAATTTTCCAAAACTGCTAGCAAAACAAATGTGGTAAAAAGACAGTGACCATTATACTTAAAAATCTCCACAGTCTATTAATAGTATGGCCTATCTAAACTAAAAAAGCAGGCCTATTAAGTCCTTGAGTCAAATTAGATTTATAAGAGCTGACAATACATTTTAACACATATAGGGATAGATGAATGGAGATGCTTTATTTCCAAAGGTAGAAACCTGGAGTTGGATTCATAATTCTATTCAGAGAATATTAAATATATTATTAAATCTCACATTTTACAGATAGTGTGCCCTTTATTTTGACTAAGGAACTTTTGTAAGAAAGTTTATAAAATAATTTGACATTATTCCACTCAGCTTTTACAATGCTCCTTAAGGTCCTATGCTCTTTTATCAGCAGGGATGCTGGTGGGGATTTTATAGGTGTAAACTTAAGCTCTGCACAATAAAAGTTAAATTCCTGAAAAAAAAGACAAATCCCATAGCATAGGTCTGAAAGCAAGAGTCAAACTAGTATCTCGCCTGCTCTCTGACAGCCTATAATAATCTTGAAGATAGTCTGCAATATGTTTTGAGGTAATTTTCCTTAAGACACATGCATGAGCAGATTAATATCCAGACATTTAAATGGAGCTGTCTAGTAGTAAACAAGTGCACAAAAATCACAGAGCTTGATACTGTAGGAATCACAAGGGCTCTTGCCTTGATTTTTAAACTGGATTGAAGGGAATGTGCTCGTGCCTGGGACTTGTGAAAGCTGATCACATTTCATAAAGCATTAGAATCATAGAATGGTTTGGGTTGGAAGGGACTTTAAAGATCATCCAGTTCCACCCTCCAGCTATGGGAAGGAACACCTTCCACTGCATCAGGTTGCTGACAGCCTCATCCAACCTGTCCCTGAACACCTCCAGGGACGGAGTATCCATGACCTCGCTGGGCAACCTCTGCCAGTGTCTCACCACCCTCAAAGTATAAACATTTCTTCTAAGATCTCATCTACCTCTCCGCTCTTTCAGCTTAAACCCATCCCCTCTTGTCCTGTCCCTGCATTCTCTGATAAAGGGCTCCTCCCCAGCTTTCCTGTAGCCCCTTTCAGTACTGGAAGGCTGCTCTTCTCTAGGCTGAACAAGTCCAACTGTCTCAGCCTGTACTTGTATTTCACTGACATCCTAGTAGGTCTCCCTGATGTGGGAACTACGGGGCAACTAAATCTCAGCTCTTCTTAGGGCACGAGTCATTTAACTTTAGTCTTTGAACCATTTGATCACTGGGAAGCATGATCTGATATAGGAAAGCCATGTACAGAAGGTAAGCACGCACTGAGGGTAAAAGGACCTAATTAACATTGAGGGAAACAACAGTACTTTCAGCAAGCTGACAAGAATCGTGTGGTCTAGTTATAACTGCTAAGACCTTGAATGCCTAATTTGTTCCATAGAGTTTTGTAGCATCCAAGGACTCTGTGGAAACCACTTAATTACAGTTTAGCAGACTAAGGCAGAAATGAAAGCAGGGAAGCAATCAGCCTGGGTAAAAACATGATCAAATTTGAGTGTTAAATCAGCAATACTGTAACTTAGTGGAGAGCTGATCCTTTAGGAGCTGAGCATAAGACAACTGTAAAATCATCAACTTTCAGGTTACATGTTTTATCTGAAGGCAGTACCCAAATTCAAACTGCAGACAAATGACCATTACTCCACTCTTTACTACACCAGGGACTAAATCCAGCATCCCCAGAGGTGAAAGGAATAGCTCATTAGTCCAGGCTTAACTAAGAGTAATCCCTTATGAGTCTGACACAAATGAGGACCCACAGTGCATGCTGACCTGCACCCCACAGCATTATTAGTATGGGTAAAATGACCTATGGTATATATTTGGGTTCTCACTGGTAAATTTCTGTCCTGCCAACTCTTATGCCAAACATTTACTATTCAGAACACTTATTTCATTTTTTGGAAGGCTGGAGAGCTGAAAAACCAAGGTTTTATCAGTTCCAGTCTGATACCTGTGATTCTTAACTCCTGAAGCAGCAGCTCCACGCAGCGCACACAATCAGATACTGGCACCTCTGCTGTTATTCCATATTATTTCTGTCCCCTTAGAAGTATGGAAGCTCTTCTCTCAGCTGGCTGTTTTAAAGCCTGCTACTCACCCGCTCTCCCTGTTACAGAATCATTGAAGTTGAAAAACACCTCTAAGTTCATTCAGTTCAACTGTTGGCCCAACACCACCATGCTTACTAAATTATGTCCCAAAGTGCCATGTCTACACTTTTTTGGAACACCTTGAGGGATTGTGACTCTACCACCATCCTGGGCAGTCTGTTCCAGTGCTTCAACACTCTTTCAGTAAAGATTTTTTTCCTAATATTCAATGTAGATTATGCTGGTGGGCCTGAGATGAAGCGTGTGACAGAGAATGTGGCTGCTACCTCAGTAAGGATGTTTGAGCTGCTGCCAACAAAGACGTGAGGCAGTCCAGAGGAGTATGCACTGCTGGGTATTTTCCCAGGGAAAGCATGTTGAACGTTAGCTAAATTCTTCCATGTTCTTGAGGGATCCTTTTGATTATGGATTGATCCAGGGCTTATATTCCTCTCATGGCCCATTCTTTGCTTGACATTCTTGGGCTGAATAATCAGCTACAAACACTGCCTGGAAATGCTAGGCATTGGAAGCAATCTTCCTAATCTTGGCAAAGAAGGTCCAGATTTTCAGGTATTAAGAGCTAATAACTTAATTTGTTAATGTGGAAAGGCAGGAATGCTTAGGCGAGGGTGTCAAAAGACTAAAGACAATCGCCATGGCAATTAGTCTTAAGACTCTATAGAGATCAACAGTGATGCATCAACAGTGAATTCAGTGCTCATTTCTTCACAGTTGGAAGCATCTTCTTCCCCACTGACGCACACATGGTGTTACTGACTGCTTGTGTGTAGTTTGGTTCATCAATGTTTGATCTTGACATAGAAATCGCTGTTCAGCAGCATGTGTTTTCAGGTAAAGAACAACAGTTCTCATGAGTTTTAAAGGGAAGCAGTAGAATGTCTCTAATTCATTAGACAGAGTTTTAATACAAATATATCTCCTACAGCCCTGAACCACAAGCAAGTGTTCCTTAGTGACTGACCATGGTCGCTATTTTGAGGTCCCAAGGCGCTTCCAAATTAATCACTACTCTAGAATTTTACACCATGAAATTTGAATGAGGCTGTACTGAGAGAGACAAATCTCCTTTCTGGAGGAGCAGCATTTTCTTTCAATGGTCAGCTACAGCCTGAAAGATGACTTTAAACTGAGACAGCCTTGTCTAGCAATGCTGCAAGACAGGTTAAGCATACAGGCAGCAAACACAAGCCCCTTTTCCCCACTATTGTTTTTCCCCCTCCTCAGAGATGGGAATATGTACCGCTGGCAGGCTTTGCCAGGCTGGGGGTGAAAGGAGCAGGTAGGCAACTAGGTGGATTCACAGCAGATGCCACTCCCTCAAGTTTTCATTTAATACATTTAAATTCTCATTAAGAGCTCGTCAAAAGGCACCCAGAAGCAAAGAATCTAGGTCAGTCTTCCTGCTGCCCCTCTTTGATGTGGACTGTGCAGAAGCAATTAGGGAAGCTCTCTTATGGTTTTGATTGCTCATCTGTGCTGACTGACAAAACTCTTGCTCACTGTGGTACCTTGCAGGCACCCTGAAACATCACAATGAGCCGGCAGCATGCTATGTCAGACTCTTCAGTCAGCAAGATGCTCCTCACACACTACTCCTGGTTTGCAGGAGCCACCCTTGGAGCTCAGGGGCAGGCCTTAAAGCATGGTAGGGTCCCCTTCAGAACATGTTGTTTTTCTGACACTGCCATTCACCAAATTGTTGACACAGGTCCAAATCAGCCCTGCAATTATATAACAGGATCTCATATCAAAGTAAGATAAGTGAGTAACTATTGGCCAGTGTTACAGTAAATACTGAACTCAGGTAGAGATCGAGGACAGATTTTCACGGAAATCAAACTGGCAGTAATTTGCAGTTAATATCTATCTAACATATCTGCAATTAAACAAAAATGTGTTTGAGGGTGGTGAGGAACGTGGCACAGGTTGTCCAGAGAAGTCGTGGATGCTCCATCCATAGAGGTGTTCAAGACCAAGCTGAATGAGGCTTTGAGCAGCCTGATGCAGTGGAAGGTGTCTCTGCCTGCAACAGGAGGGTTGGAACTGGATATTCTCTAAAGTTCCTTCCAACTCAAACCATTCCATGATTCTATGAAAAATAAAAAGGGCCTCAGGTACCAGCTCTCATCCTGAGGGTAACAACACTTCTTTACTTTTCAGTCCTTGACAAAGGCCTGTTTTTTACCACACAGCAACCAAATCCAAGCATTGCTGCAAGTCAACAAAGACACAGAGAGCAGCAGAGCCTACCAGCTGAAGTATCCAAGCCACAGCTAAGCAGAACTAGGAAGGGAGAAGCTTCAGGATACATACATATTTTGCTGTTCACCCATCCAGATGCAACACATGCATAGTTCTAAAATGGACTACTGATACCATGATCCCTCCTGTGCCCAAACATAACCCTAGTAACAACCAAATCAGCAGTTATTTAAAGAGAGCCTGCTGTGCCCACATAGCCTACCATCACTCCAGTAGGTCAAGAGAATTACCCACAGTCCACCGTGAAATCTTCGCTTGCCATTAACAGCATTGGCAATAACAGCGATATTAGTTGAGGTTTAATTTTACTTGCTCTGGATGAATATAAACGGCAGATATCTTAGCAATAAACATCGTTATTGGATCTTAATGACCTTATGCAAATTCAACTAATCATCCTGAAGTCACAGCTGCTCAGCCAAGCCAAGTAGAAAATTAAAATATCTTCCACGAAATGACTGAGACACTTTCTCCACCAGGTACTTGGAAGAGAGGGAAATTACTTCACATGACAAAGGAAAATCTGCCTATAAAGATGGATCCTTATGTGCCAGACATTTATGTTAAAGATAGAACTGTGTTTTATTTGCAAAACTAAAGATATGAGCAGTTTGTCATCGATGTCAGTGCTGGGTAGAAATGAGAAAATCTACTTCACCAGGCTCAGGTAAAATTTAATAGGTTCCACTTCTTTTTACTTGGTTAAACACAGTCTAAGGTTCACTCAAACCTGAAAAGTCATAGCAGTTATGGAAATATGTATGTAAGCAAGACAGAAATAAAGGGATTTGTGCAGCTCCTTAAAAATCATAGAGCATTTTTGGAATGTGAACAAGCCTCTGGGGCAGTTCCTTGAAGCCTTTACATCATTACAAAGCCCAGTATCAACCAGCCAGGGCTGCCATCTGCCAGACATGGTGTCCCTCTCACATAGACAAAGCCCCCCTGCTACAGAGCTTTGGTATCTTCCTGGGCATGTACATCTCACACTAGGTGAACACTGACAGCATCCAACCTCCCTCACCCAACACGTCACGGAGCTTCCTCCAGTACACTACAGCTCACTCCTGGTCTCACTCCTCAGACCCTTCCTGCATCTGGAAAACCATGCAGTTGATGAGTTGCTTCCACGTGTCAGGCGATGGTAGGCAAGTCTCTGAGCCTTTGGAAACTGATCCAGGCCTGGAGTTGGTGTCTGACCTCAGAGTCAGCTCAGTCTTCCAGAGACAACTTGTGAGCATGCTGCGAGGCAGGTAAATCACAGGGCTGGTGGTCACAGCAGACTGCTCTGGACACTCCACATCTTGAGAGACCCTCTCCTGTCCAATGCACCAATCTGAAACGCCCCTCATAAGACAGCAGCTCAAACCAGAGAAGTTAAAAAGACCACTCAGATTTCATGCTGCTCTGACATCTGTCAATCTGTATGGAAAAGCAAGAAAAGCCAAATTCTTTCTGCCTGTCTTGACAGCAGCCTAGAAAATCTTGACTTCTCAGAAGCTGAATATCCCTGGCTGCCTTTGGTGAATCTGTGGAGAGCCTCACTCTCTGGAAAAACCTGGACAAGTATTGATCTCTCAGTGCTTCTCAGTTTCCCTTGACAAGGCACAGGCTCTGCTCTTTAACTTTGCTGTTTATTATTTTAAGAACTCCTCGTTCAGCTTAGGTAATTACAAGGATCCTGCCACCTGCTGCTCATCCTGGATGGTTGTGATACTGATGTAGCATTATATATTAACATGAGAGAGTGACACTGCCTTATTTGTATTCATCCCTATATTAAATTAGGCTGTAGATCCATTTATGACTTTCATCGAGAAACTACTGCAGAGCCTCTGCACGTTTCCTGGGAGACATATCCACACATGTTATACTAAACAAGAGAGCTAACCTGGAGGGTGGGGTGTTCAGCCTGGGACTGAAGCAATACAATCCTTGTTCTGTACCCAGCCCTATGGTCTAAGCTTGGGTGAGTTAATTAAGCCCTCTCCCCTCCTTGTACAGGAGATTAAAGATTATTTTACCCAGCAGCAGCACTGGAGAATAAATACATGTGGGACTGCACAGGGCTGAAATCCTTCAGAAAGAAGGGTCCCACAAATGTCACAGGTAGAGGCTTACTGAGCTGTTGCATGGCATTCTTTTCTTACTCATACCCACCTTGTTCACCTGCCACTCTGTTTTGATGCTTTTCCTCTCTGTTTAGCTCTTCTTTGTGCCCTAGTGTTAATCATTTGCTTAGTCACTTACAATGCTTACCAGTATCTCCTTGTTTTGTTTGCCACTGCAAACCATTCATTAGCCTGCCCAGCAGTACTTGGTGGCTTAATTTCCTAAGCATCATTGGCAAAACATGGGGTTGTGCCTGAGCTAAGAGGCATTGGCTAGAAATCCCATATCCAGGATGTGCTACGGTTTAGAAGACGGTGAGTTCCTGGTGGCATATTAACCCACTCTAATTCAAACAGAGGATCCACCAAGCAGGTCCAGCAAAATTTCAGAGGCTTTCCATCAGTCCCCAAACACTGAAGGCTTCCAGTCCTCACCAATGGGACATTTTTTCTGCAGTTGCAGCTTCCTGGTTGCGGTCTTCATGGAATGATAGAATAATAGAATAGCTTCTGTTGGAAGAGACCTTAAAGATCATCCCATTTCTAACACTCCCTGTCATGGGCAGGAACACCTCCCACTGCATCAGGTTGCTCGAAGTCTCATCCAACCTGGCCTTGAACGCCTCCAGGGATGGGGCAGCCATAACTTCTCTGAGCAACCTGTGCCAGTGCCTTGCCACCCTCACTGGAAAACATCTCATCTAAATTTTCCTTCCTTCAGCATCCTTCCATATGTCTGGCTGTTCAGGGATCTTCTTCCAATGCATTTCACACCTTCTCTGAGTTATTTTCATCTCAATCCAATCTCCCTCACCTGCTCAGTAAAACCTTCCATGAACTGGACTCACAATCTTTACCGTCACTGAAGAAGACAAATCCTGCCAGAAGAGATGGTAGCATTTCTGCTGGCTCCTGCCAGCTCCAGAGGCAGCTCCTCGGGTTTGCATGCAGAGAACAGGCCCTATGAGGAACGGCTAAAAGAGCTGGGATTAGTTAGCCTGGAGAAGAGGAGGCTGAGAGGAGACCTCATTGCTCTCTACAACTACCTGAAAGGAGGTTGTAGAGAGAAGGGAGCTGGCCTCTTCTCGCAAGTGAGAGGTGACAGGACAAGAGGGAATGGCCTCAAGCTCTGCCAGGGGAGATTTAGGCTAGACATAAGGAAAAAATTTTCACAGAAAGGGTCATTGGGCATTGGAACAGGCTGCCCAGGGAGGTGGTTGATTCACCTTCCCTGGAGGTGTTTAAGGCACGGGTAGATGAGGTCCTGAGGGCCATGGTTTAGTGTTTGATAGGAATGGTTGGACTCAATGATCCGGTGGGTCTCTTCCTACCTGGTGATTCTATGATTCTATGAAATAGCAACTTCATGTTTAATATTCTGCACACACTTTCTCCCTCTCACGCTGTTAAGTGTATCAGTCCTACAGCAATTGTAATGAAGATATAAGGCAGGATGGAATTTCTTAAGATAATTACTGCTATCTCCCAGCAGTGTTTACAAAGAGAGGAACTGCCTGGCCATCAAGACCTGCAAGTCAATTTTCATAAAAGTCCCCTTATTTTCAGCACTATTACATCCTATCTGCAATGAGCAAATCAGTCAATCAGAAGCTAATAATCATTAGCTGCAAATCAAATACAGCAGAGATCACAGGGTATGCTTTTCCCCCTTGCTGCTTGCTCAGTGAGCATGTGGTAAACTCAGATATGAACCTGTGAGTCAATCACTCTTATTTCCACTTTATGGTCCCTGGAGAGAACAAAAACATTGGTGGGAGCGAGGTCCAAACATCTCTGGATGTTTCGTGAGGAGCTGAGGTCAGATTGCTGCAGAGGCATGAGAAATCACAGCAAATGGAAAGCTCTCTATGCTGGCTGGAGCATCCTCCTACTCCAGCTGGGATACCCCCACTATGCAGGTAAAAGACAGGTGAGGCTGGCTGCCAAACAGCCAGGCAAATGCATTAGGGACTATCTTGTGACAGCACAGCAGCAGTCACTGATCCCATGTTCCCTCCTAGCATGCTGAACCACCCTGCAACAGCCAATATTTCAGACAGATTCCTACATGAGAAGCCACTGCAGCCTGTGCAGCCTTCCTGGAAAGCTGGCAGACAGTTATCATCAGCTGAAGGCTGCTGTGCTAGGACTAACAGCACAGTAGGATGTCCTGGACTGAATGCTAGGGAATAGACAGAGATACTTCTGTACCCCATGCTGCTGTCTCCCTGCTGTCGATATACCAGGGTCATGGCTGTCCCAGCTTCCCAGGACACTTCAAGTATACAGCTCAGTTCCCTGACCATAATATTACTGAAGACCTCCCAGCAAAGGCACCAGAGCCCTGCAAAGTAGTGTTCAGGCTTGCTCAGGGCTTTCATAAAATGATTTGGGTTGAAAGGGACCTTTACAGGTCATCAGGTCCAACCTCCCTGAAGAAGCAGGGACATCTTTAACCAGATCAGGTTGCTCAGAGCCTCATCCAACCTGACCTTGAATATTTTCAGGGATAAGGTCTTCATTACCTCTCTGGGCAACCTGTGTCAGTGCCTCACCACCCTCATTGTAAGAAATTTCTTCCTAATGTCTCACCTAAATCTCTCCTCTTTCAGCTTAAAACCATTGCCCTCTTCCTGTCCCTACATTCCCTGATAAAGAGCCCCCCTCAGTTTTCATGTAGGCCCTTTCAGTACTAGAAGGCTGATATAAGGTCTCCCCAGAGCCTTCTCTTCTCCAGGTTCAACTCTAACTCCCTCAGCCTGCCCTCGTAGGAGAGTTGCTCCAGCCCTTGGATCATTTTTGTGGCCTCCTCTGGATTTGGTTCCTCCGGAACTAAATATTCCTCTCAACTGAACTTAAATGAAAAATAAAATGTGAGCACAGGTCAGGCCAAATGAAGTCCAGGCCTTAAAATACAGCTCTCTCTAAGCCAGTAATTGCTGAACAGCTCTGATCTAATGGACTCACTGGGAGGAAAGCTTCCTTCCAATTACCAGCCCCTAATTTTACCACTGGCTAGCCATTCTCTGCAGAGTTCAACCATCCCTCCAGCTCCCGGTTCATACATTACGGACCAACCTAATTTATTTTCATTATTTCCCTGAGAATATTTGCTTTTTTAAGCAGCTCTTGATATTTTCATTACTGCAGCAGCAATCTGTCTCTGTGACATTCTCAGAATGGAAACAGTGGACACTCTCCAAACCTCAGGACAAAGCCAAAAATATTTCCCTGCTCAACTGGTACTCATAATTGTCCATGAGTTATTCAGATCAGTGTGTCTTTTTAGCTCAGATTCCTGCAGAGCTAAGGCAGCAGGACCCTGAAATCCATGCACTTGCAGAGGTCTCCTGGACTGCAAGCAAGGTAGCATTCGCAGCAGAACTCAAGGGCAGCTGTAGACATGGTACAGGAAGGCATGCACAGCCTACGCATTTCCCAGTCTCCTCAGACTGGCCAGTTCTTGTCAGACATAAAAACCAGGTTTTGTGAATTCCCTTGTTTTTATACGACAAACGACTTAAGTAAAAAACCTAATAATGCTAACCCCACAGTACTGATTTGAGTTTGAATTTTGACAGAGAAAACTTGGCCTCAAATGGTGATGGTGTTTGATGGAACCAGACTTGTTTTGATGTTAATAGGAATCCATTTTCAACTCTTCTAATTGCCTACTATAATGTAACTCTGTGAAGCTTTTGAAATGCTAACATAAAAAAAAGATAGTAACTTCTATGTTGGCCAGACCAGTCCTGGATCCAATTCCCAAGATAACACTACTTGTGTTAAATGAAAAGGATTCTAATTTGCTTTATCACAAAGTCACTGTGTTATCCACCAGTGCCAAGCATCCCAGAAGGAAAATACAAGGGAAAAGGAGCACTCTGCTGCTTTTACAGTGAGTGAACAACCTCCTTGATTGCTTTGGTAAAAATGCAAAGAAAGGATGCAAGAAGCAGAGGAGCCTGTTCAGCAGGGAAGGGAGCTGCTGGCCTAGCGGTGGGGAGCACCCTCTTTATTCTTTACTTGACCACACAGAAAGGTTGCAGCCTCTCAACTTTGAGGACCATGAGATGCCATCTCTGAACTAACTGATGCTTCTCTGCTCTGAAACTCCATCTGTCTTCCTGCCCTGTCTACAATTAAAGCTGCTCAGTGACTGCCTGACTTTCTGTAGGACAATTGGGAACAACACTGCCAGCATTCTCTCTCTGCTCTTCCGATATCTGGGGTTTCATGTACACATGGCCATGCCAGCAGCTCTATGTTCTAATGAAGACCCCAGTCTTGACTTCTGGGACAAATTCTGTCTTTGGTGGAAGTCTCAATGCTGGTTCCTTGTCTGGCTTATTACTCTGTCACTTGCTCACTTTCAAGTCTGCAAAACACTTCTATCAGTGAAAGAGTAGGTACAGTCGCTAGAAAACGCTGCCAGCACGATATACCTTTGTGCCCTGGACTATAAGAGCAGCGTACAGTCCCCAAAACTGCCATTAAGTTCTTCTTAAACTACTTCTCCACAGTTTTACATGTTTCATAGAATCATAGAATGTCCTGAGTTGGAAGAGACTCACAAGGATCGTTGAGCTGAACTGTCCCTGCATAGGTTAACTCCAAGATTCATACCATGTGTCTGAGTGCATTGTCCAAATGCTTCTGGAATATTGTCAGGCTTGGCACTGTGACTGCTTCCCTGGAGAGACTGTTACAGTGCTCCATCACCCTCTGGGTGAAGAACCTTTTCCTAATATCCAGCCTAAACCTCTCCTGGTACATCTTCCTGCCATTGTATCTATCCTATCACTGGTTGCCAGAGAGAAGAGATCAGTGCTTGCTCCTCCTCCCCTTGTGAGGAAGCTGTGGAACATGATGAGGTCTCCCCTCAGTCTCCTGTTCTCTGGGGTGAACAGAACAAGTGACTTTAGGTGCTCCTCATAGTTTGTCCTCTAAACCCTTCACCAACTTTGTGGCCTCCTGTGAAAACTCTCCAGTAGCTTTACATCGTTTTCACCCTGTGGTGCCCAAAACTGCACGGGCCAAAGAAGAAGAAAACCAACATTCCAGCTCTCCCCTCCCAAAACTCCTCCACAATCCAGCAGGAGAAAATAAGAAAAGCTCATGAATGCAATCATAAAGCCAAAGGTCAGTTACAACTCTAGTCTGAATTACTTGTTGTCAGTGAAATTAAAGCTTAAAAGATGAAGACGCATGCAAGTGAAGTGTATGACAGAAGTAGGTTAAAAATAGATTACAAAAGTCTCAGTTACTTCAATAAACAATGTTCTACCTGGTTATTAAATCTCTGTTCAGTTTTCTCATCTCAGCTCTATTTGTAACACCTATTTCTTGAGTATATTTTCAAACAGAGATAAAACTGAGCACATGTCAGCTGATTATTCCAAGAGGCGTCTCCAGCTCACACAAGGGTTTACCAGAATTTAGATAGAGGAAAGCCTTCTGAGCTTAGTTTATTTCCTTGGGTAAAAGAATAGCCTTGGAGCACAAGGAGGTAAGCCAGATGGTCAAGGTATTCCTTTTTCACTCCAGTATATTGAGGAATGACATCTGGTTACTAACCAGATCCCCTGACAAGAAGAAATAACTGGAACCACATCTAGAAAACCATGAATGTCTCTGGCAGGACCCAGCATTTACAGTACCCTACTCCACCCAGAGCAGCCTGTCTTGTTCTGGGGAAAATTGAAACAGAGAAACTAGAACTCAAATGAAAAACACAGTAGTTAAACGGTAAGTAACAAATCAAGCTACACAGATTAAAAATTACTGTTCAATGCCAGAGCGAATTGTAACTCATGGTTATATTGCTTTGACTTAAGCACTTTTCGCTAACCTCATCCTTCATCTTCTTCTGCAACACTGCAAAAAGCTGCAGTTTAGTGCTGGATGAGGACAGAGGAGGAGTGGATGACATGTAGGACAGAGCAGCAGAGATGTAAAAAGGAGAAGAAGCTGGACAGGGGAATTTTCAAAGCTGAACAAACTCTTCTTGTGCTGGCTTGAATGAGAGACGAATTAAGCAAGCATTGACTGCTTCCGAGAATCCCACATCCTTGCTGCCAAGGATGATGAGAGGGCAGCAGAAGGAGGGGAGAATTTGTGAAGCACAAACACAAGAGTGAGAGAAAACAGGACAGAGAGACTGAGGCTTGGAGGAGACCCTGGGCTAAGGTCAATCTCCCCATACACACTTGTTTTGCAATCATTGAAAAAGCCTAATACAATACATCATAACACAGACAGCAGACTTCATGTCTCTATCTCTTCCCTGCTATCTAGCATGCATCTCTGTGAAATCTTGCTGAACTTATGTTTGAAGGGCTGCATCTGCTGCCATTTCATCTCTTGCAGCATTCTCTTACTTTTTTGTACCTTCTCTTTGCCAGCAGAAAGAAAAACCGACACAGCAGCTAAATAAACAATGTTTGAATTAAACTTTGTCTCTAAATATGCCTTGTTCAAAGATTTCAAAATACATCAGAGGTTGAGTTCTTCAGCTTCCACAGGTCCAGTTCAAGATAAAAGAGATTTGATTTTCAGAGTGTAGATGCTAGTTTAGAAAATCCAGCCTTACAGGCCATCAAGAATGCACGCAGCCTGCATTAATCGCCACTGTTCGAAAACTGGTCCTCCTGTGCCAAGGATAAAGAAATTTCATTGCTCATATTAGTAAGAAGAGATAGAAATAAACAATAAAAGTAATCCCTCCAGCTCAGTATCCCCACTGGTGATCCACAAAGTGTCATCAATTAATGTCACATCAATTAGTGACACTAATTGGAAGAGAAAATCACCTCCCTTTCAGGCTATTGAAACACACATTTCTACTTTTCAGTAACAAACCATGGCACAAATATTTTTTATATAATCCAGAACCAATCAAAACGCTTTTGAAATTAGCAAGAAGGCCACTAACTCTGGAGGGTCTGCTGGGTAGAGGCACCTCAGATTTCTACTGGATTTTAATTATTTTCAAGTTTTCAGCACTGTTTAAAAGCAAACAAGGAAGAAAAGGGGTTTATAACACTTAACACTAGCAGAAACGTCTTTAAGGTTGTTTAAATCAATTTTGCTTGTTTGCATTTGTTAATCTATCCCTAGAGTTTGTACACACACAACTTCAGCTTCGGCTGGCACACGGCAGCCACATGGTTAATCTCTCCAATCTGTTGACATAATTCAAACCAATCAATTTTCCAGCCCAACTTTGTCCTTTCTGGCTGGGTCACAAAGGAAAAAGAAGCACAATGATATATTAAAGCTGATTTTCATCTACATCAATTAGTTTCTAGCATGAAAAAAGCTCTTCAGGAGCATTACAACACCACCACAACTACGTGGAAACTCTACAGTGAGGCACAACAGCAGACGGTACAAACAAACTGTGGCTTTTAGACCCTCATCCTGCAAGTACCTCAGACTGCAGCAATGAGTTGGGCTGCAATTGCTTTGCAGGACTGGGGCTCTGGCTACTAAGGCGGTAAATTCCTTAGCATTTCAAAATTAAATACATAAATAAAGAAATTAAGTGGAAGCTTTTCCAATTACCACCTTGCAGAGGGCTTCTGGCAGCCTGCTCCTGAGCTCCTTCAGACTGTGCTAAACACTAAGCACTTTTCCTCTTCACACAGCACCACCTCCCAGCAGCATCTTCCCATGTAAGCCTGGGCAAGACACAGGCAGGGCTGAGCTGCGGACCAGTGAAACCCGAATGGGTGCCTGCAGGCAGAGTGGCCAAGATCTCCATAGCTCTTAACACTGATTTCCAGCACACGCTGAGCATTGATGGGGAAGCCTCCTATTCCAAAGACAGAGGTGACAAGAACTCCAAGAGTGTGTGGACTTGAGATGCAGCGTAACCCAAGACCTGCTGGGCACTGAAGTAAGGAGAGGGTGTGGGCATAGGGGGCCTTCCCAATTTTTACACTTGCCAAGCCCTGTTATAGGACATTTAACAACTTCAGAGATATATCCAGAAGGAAGCCTCTCATCGGGCCTACGTCTCTGCTGGAATTACAAACAGCAGCGGTGGTCTAGCCATGGACAGAGTAAGGGCAGATATGTTGCAAACGCTCCAACGTGAAGTAAGTGCCTGTGGGGTACACCAAGTCTGCAGTTGGTAGAGGAGATGAAAACAGTGGAAACTGTGATCACCCTGGCTTCCGAGCAGGCTCCTGCACCTCCAATGGTACCCTCCTGGCATGGATAAAGTTAGCCAGGAGTCGTGAAGTCAAGGAGCCACAGAACAGAGGAGTGAGGAGAGGAAGATCTAGACCACAGTGGGCCTGGGGGAAAGTTGAACATTTGAGAGACAGCTATGGGGTGAATCCATGATCCAGGGGGAATATCTGTCTGGAGAAAGCCCTAAGAAATGGGGAGGGGGTGGCTGAGATACAGACAGAATGGGAAGAAACTTGGACCATCTAGGTGCTTAGAAGAAACATCATCACACCAGTAAAATCAAGCACTAAACATTAGGAGATGAGGTAGTTAAGTCACTTGCTTAATTCAGGTCAAGAGGTCCTAGGGCCTCATGATGACATAAGTGTTTTCTGTGTCCCCTTGCAAAAGGTGTAATGTGAGCTGGAACCTAGGCAAAGAAGAGGGGCTCGTCTGGCTAAAGCAGCTGAATGCTCCCCAGGAAAGCTGGGCTGTGTGGACACTGAAAGGGCTACTTAAACCAAGGTCAGCCCAGCGAGGAAAACCTTGTGCAATGCTGAGATGAAGCAGCATGAGCAGTAGGAGCAGCATCTGGAGCCAGAGCGTTGCCCTCTGATAAAAGAACATGCCACTGGATGCTGTACATTCAGGGGGAAAAAGGGCCCATGTCAGGTCTAATTGGCCCCTAAAATGACAAGTTATTCTTTTGTACTTAATCTCTCTGTGCTTTGTTTCCCCATCTTTGAAACATCCCTTGATCTCAAAGAGGTTTGGGGAAAATTAATTAATTGTTCATCAACTACTCAGATACAATCGTGATGGGATCAGCAAAAGTTCAAGAGGAAATTAATAATTCTGCCTCTGCAACAGGACTTGAATAGAGCCTGGCAAATAAGGTAGAAGGGCACACATGGAACAATGAAGAGAAAACAAAACAATGAATAGCTGCTCATTAAGTGAGCAAAGTCCATTCTGTGTACTGAGGGAGGCAGGGAACCTGTGGAGAAACCAGCATGGGATCCTGTAATTAAAGACTGTATAATAATGCACGCACACCAGGGGGGGCAAATTAAGGTTGCACAAGGAACTTTAATGCTGCTATTTTCTAACTTTCCAGTGTTTGACTTTCAACCTTAACAATGCTCTTTTGATGCAGTCTTTAGGTGTGTAGTGTCATATAAAGGTGTGGGCATCATACTTTCCTTCTCCAGTTTCAGCAGTGGGATGCCTATTCGCATTTATTCTGAGAGGGGCACACTTACCAGCCATTAAAGGCTTAGAAAAATAATCAATTAGAGTTGGTGTTCAAGTAAATGCATACCAGCTTTCTGGGGCTGTGGGTTCTTTTTTTACTATTTTTTAAACAAGGTGCATATAAGCAAACCTAGTAATTCCTTAAGCCAAGGAATAATACATCCAACACAGTACATACATACTACAACCTAATTTAAGAATACAACATATCCTGGAGAGAGCTGGTCAGGTGTTTTTTTTTTTCAATCAACCTTTTACCAGTCAAAAACCCCCTTCTAACCCCCTAAAAAGGCTTTCTCATGACACCCAACAGTAGTGCAGAAGTAAAGAGGTGTTAGTGCACCTGTAGAGAATTTAATGATAATAAACCAAATTCCCATTAATACTAACACAAAAACCAGACATGAATCATACCAGTAAAAGTGAATGACTTTTTGTTGAAGGGTTGGGAGTCAGATAAAACAAAAAGCACAAACCAAAACAGAGTTTTCTCTAGAATATTTGAATTATTTAAACTGAGGTTTCCTATTTGCTCGTCTAAATCATGACTCCACACAGTGACATCAATCATTTCAGTTCTCACTCACCTTCTGGGTGTTAAATTGTAGCAAAAAGATGTTAAGTGACTTGATGAAACCACAGGCAAATCACTAGTAGAGTCAGGAAAATCAAAGTTGGGATAAGACAGTGGTGGTAAATGGAGTTAAATCCAGCTGGAGGCCGGTCACAAGTGGTGTCCTCCAGGGCTCAGTGCTGGGTCCAGTCCTGTTCAATGTCTTTATCAATGACCTGGATGAAGGTATTGGGTGCACCCTTAGCAAGTTTGCGGATGACACTAAACTGGGTGGAAGTGTCAATCTGCTGGAGGGTAGGGAGGCTCTGCAAAGGGATCTGAACAGGCTGGACCGCTGGGCAGGGTCCAATGGCATGAGGTTTAACATGGCCAAATTCCTGGTCCTGCACTTGGGGTACAACAACCCCATGCAGTGCTACAGACTAGAAGTCTGTCTAGAAAGCTGCCTGGAGGAGAAGGACCTGGGGGTGTTGGTCGACAGTGACTGAACATGAGCCAGCAGTGGCCCAGATGGCCAAGAAGGCCAATGGCATCTTGGCTTGTATCAGAAACGGTGTGACCAGCAGGTCCAGGGAGGTTATTCTCCCTCTGTACTTGGCACTGGTGAGATCGCCCCTCAAATACTGTGTGCAGTTCTAGGCCCCTCGCCACAAGAAGGATATNCTGAGGGCCATGGTTTAGTGTTTGATAGGAATGGTTGGACTCGATGATCCTGGAGTCTTTTCTAACCTCACGATTCTGTGAAATCAGTCCACAGCAGAATTCTTACATTGAAATAGATTCAGAGACCACACTTACAATGACTTACAGCAGCAAATTCCTGCTTTGAACTTCTGAAAGCTACCATAGAAGGCTGAAGGCATTTATGACAGCATTTTGGTTTTGTTATATACAGAAACAAACCTGTAAATGCTCTCTCAAGAAGACTGATATTCTCCATCAGCCTTCAAACTCTAGCAAACCTTTTCCACTGAAAGCTGTGTTTTGTAGTTTTTTAGCAGGTTTGAGGCATGCAATCAATACTGCGGAGAGTAAAAATTAGAAGAAATAGCTCCTCTGCCATCATGCCAAACAGTTAATTGTCTACATTTGCTTGAAAAAAAGCAACCTGAGCAAAAATTACTACTGATTACAGCAAAACACCTTTGAAGAACACAGCTTCAGGCCCTGGAAAAGCTTTGGTCATTAAAAATTGGCCTGAATCAATTGGGCTTTCACAGTAAGAGTTACAGCAGAATCACTAATATACTCTACGATTCTATGGATTCTATGAAGTTAAAGGCGTCCTTGCTTCTGTAGCAAGGTTGTACTGGAGGACTTGTAAAAGTGCCTTCCAACCTAAGCATTCTATGATTCTATATTGAACATGTGTATTTTCCACTTGCATGTTCCGATGAGAATCAAGGGAGCTTAGGTGGCTAAAATGCACCACCACAGGATTTTCCTCAAGCCTCCTTGTAGAGAAAATGTTCATATTAATCCCCAAAAAATTAATAGCTAATGCAAATAAAATTGGATTACAAACTTCTCCTTCAAAGCCCAATCTCTCTGCATGCTTTCTCACACTGAGCAATTTACAAAGGCCCGTTCTCTTAAATTCTTCTGCCACAGTCAGATATCCTATTGCATTGTACTGATACTGTTATGCTGCTTCTTCTCTTTACAAATCAGTCTGCATAGTAACATTTCAAGGAACATCTTATGAGGTTGTAAAAATACCAGGCATATTGGCAAGTGCTAAGGTGAATGCAGATTCAGGTATTTAATTATACAGTCAATCATGTCTGCAATTCAGACAGCAGCTCAGATCTCACAACTTAGTTACTTTAATTTCAGATGAACAGGTTATGCTGTCAGAAGTAGTTTGATGTGTGGGAAAACAGTCAGAAATTATATTAGGAATGTATAGGCTTACTGTTAGTGAGGGAAAAAAATTCAGGCAGCCTGAAGTACTCAAAACCTGACTAAATAAAGCCCTGAGCAATCTGATTCAACTTTGAGATCAGCCCTGCTCTGAGTTGGAGGCATTAGAGTGGTGGGGTCTTGGTATCAGAAACCTCCGAAGGCCCATCCCACATAAACAATTTTGTGATTCTAGATATAAATAACGAGATTCTGGTTCTGGGGGTTCTAGTTGATGGCAAGTTGAACATGAGCCAGAAGTGTGCCCTGGCAGCCAAGAGGACCAACCGTGTCCTGGAATGCATCAAGCCCAGCACTGACAGCCGACTGAGGGAGACCGTTGTCCTGCTTTACTGCACAATGGTGTGGCCCCATCTTGAGTTCTGGGTGCCATGGTGTAAAAAGGACACAAAGCTACTGGAGAGTGTCCACAGGAGGCCACAAAGTTGCTCCATATGAGAAGCCTCTAACATTACCTTGTCTGTTCAGCCTGGAGAACAGGAGACTGAGGGGAGGCCTCATCATGCTCTACAACTTCCTCACAAGGAAGGAGGCACGGATCTCTTTCCTCTGGTGACCAATGATGGGACCCAAGGGAATGGCAGGAAGATATGCCAGGGAATGTTTAGGTTGGATATTAGGAAGAGGATCTTCACCCAGAGGGTGGTGGAGAACTGAAACAGGCTGCACAGGGAAGGAGTCACAGTGCCAAGCCTGACAATATTCTAGAAGCATTTGGACAATGCCCTCAGACACATGGTATGAATGTTGGGGTTGTCCTATGTAGGGACAGGAGTTCAACTCAATGATCCTTGTGGGTCCATCCCAAATCAGGACACTCTATGATTCTATGAGATAAAATACAAGCAAAGACTGCACCTTTCTTGTACAACTTTCTAAGTCAGGTCAGTCACCAACAATGTTGTGCCAGATCAGTACATGTATCTGAAATGCTCCTGCATAAAGGCAGCATCTTCTGTGATGCTCCAGAAGTGTCATAATTCTTTCAGAGGCATCTTGCATGGCTCACTGAAGTGCATTTTTACCAGCCAGAGGCACCAACATTTCCTGCCTCCTTTGGTCTAAAAGAACCAGATACAAACATCACAACATATTTTTCAATTGCTACCAAGAGGAGGTGTTAAATAACCAACTTTGATTCCTTTGACCACCCACATATCTTGGGCAGCTTAAAACACTGGAGTTGACATTTGCTGTTCTGCTTTTCATTTCAAATATGCAGGAGGAATAGTGTAGGGCCCTATTAGGAAGAACAAAGCTAGAGAAATTTGTTGCAAGGTTGTGAACCTAGCAGCTGATTTCACAGTACAGCCAAGGCACAGGATGAAGCAAAAACTGTTAGGGATCATTAAATGCTCTTACCTGTCCTGCAAAAAGCCCACACACGCCAATAATACAGAGAATGTTAAATACAGCCGAGCCTACGATGGTTCCAACGCCTACGTCTCCTTTTGTGATAAAAACACCTGAAAAACAAGTTCAAGGCAAGCTGTGTAATCTGGAAAGAGCAGAGATTTTTCCATTAAAAAACCCTACAGACCTCATACCCCATTAATGAACCTAAAGACATGTACCGCTTATGCCACTTTACTTCATATTTAATAGGATAACTTTCACAGAAAGGTGAATAAACGTGGCAGAACTTGCTTTCTGAGGGTACCTGGATAAACTGTCTAATGAAAACTAAATACCTTAGATGTGTCTGAACCACCAACCTCCTGGTTTTACAACCCAACGTTATGGCAATACACATCATAAAAGACAGTAAGCTCCACAGGAAAGAGCTGGTTGGATACAGATCTGCAGGAAACTATCTCAGGAAGCCTGAGCTGGTGCTGATTCAGAGCTGCCTGGCCACTAGCTATGAATACTTGCAAGCTGAACAATGCCTCTCAAGATGAGTTTTGGGTCTACGTTACAATCTCCTTTCAGAGCTCTTCTGTCAAATTTGGTTGAATTTGTCCAATGAGGTTAATGGCGAGGGAGATGAACTGACAGACACATGCATTATGGTACTGCACAGAATTCTTTCCTTAGGAAGCCATGCTAAAAATAACACTTCATCTCCTGCTGGCTATCAGGCTGTTTAAATTCACCATTTGCTTTTAAGGTTCCAACAGTATTTATCTGGCCAGCATAGTTTAGGTATTTCTTTTCCACTTTATCCTTTTCTCAGAAACATGTTGCACAGAAGCAGTCACCCACCAAGTTACACTCCGTATCTGGTGGATTACACCACAGCAAGATAACATTCTGATAGTTAGGGCTTCTTTAAGCTCCCAGATGGAATCTAGTTTTATATTCACCCTTCTACTGAAGTATCCTTCACTGAAGCACAACTCAAACTTGGTTCAATTTAAGTTCCTGCATTCTGAGGCTTTGGTTGTATAATGGGACCTCTCTGCAGAGCGTGCAGCTTTGCTCTGCACCTGATAGTGGTAACTGAAATAGGAGTAGTTTCTACAGAAAGTATGTAAGCTGAGAATAATTCCCCTTGGTGAGAGCCCATCTTAACTTCCCAACTGCTGCTCTGATGATCACCTACCAATAGGGATGTGAATGAGGAAAACTGCAAGAATACTTTCCTCTTCCACCAGGCAGATCACACCTCTCATAAGCAGAGAGCTGTTTTGGTAGCGTGATGCTCTGATCAACTTGTTGTGAGAAAGCATTTCAAATCCTTTCCTCCTCCCCACTCTGGCTTTGCCAGAGGGAAGTGGTGTTAGAAGACTAATCAGAGTGGAGGTGGATGGCACACAACCTGCAGCTGAGGACACAGAGTTCACCTTGGTACCTGGTATCCTTCCATGCCACATCCTGGAGACAATGTTGCAGATAGTATAGGGGGGCAGATAGGAGGGGAGAAGCCTGCATGTGCAGAGCTCTGCACTGTGCAGTTTGGCTATGCTACAGTGAGTAGCAGTTAAGGTGAACTGGCTACCAGCCCTGGTTTGACAGAGTCAGATCAAACCACTTCCAAGGACGCACTTTTTCAGAGCCGCTTCATCTAGCAAGGATTCCCCACAGCTGTGTGCCCATGTGGGAAGAGCTGAGTATTGCAATGAATGTTACAGGCACTCAACAATCCCATTTCAACTCTGAAATACAGACAGGGAAAATGTGGAACTTTCAAGAAGAAGCAGCAGGTTAGTTACCTATGACAGAAGTAAACAACTCAGGAGCAGAGCTTCCCGCTGCCATGAAAGTTGCCCCAGCCACATCTTCGCTAAGATGCAAGCGCTGCAGAGAAACACATCACAGTCATTGATTACAATATCAAGAGGCTGAAGGAATTCAACTAGAAATGTTAAGCTGTCTGCCAATACTAGGAAACTACTAATACAGATCAATTTTTACTTTAATAAAGTTTAAATAGAGGGGAAAAAGTCATCACAGATATTGGCTACTTAAGTTGGCACCTCCTTGTAGAGAGAGCAAGTGGTGGCTGTTATACCCTTTGTGGAGGAGAGAATGGACAACAGCAAAGCATTTTCCTCAGTCACGGCTCTGTCTTCTCCATCATCCCAGCAACAGAGCGTCCTGAGTTGGAAGGGACACACAAGGACCATGCACGTCTTATCTCATCTCTTTTAGTCTGTAAAGGGCAGGGTTGGAGCTCGGGCTTGGTTCACTCTCAGCCACCTTCCCTGGTATCATTTCAGCCTTGGACGTTTAACCTCTCCTCACCCATATTTGCTTGTATCACCATTGAAGATACTTACCTCCTACAGTCTTCCCCTAGCAGTACCCATGGACTACCCAAAACAAGTTTCTGGAAGGGAAAGGACCCACTACTCTATGAAAAATGTCACTGGCATATGCCTTTTCCAGAGATTTACTTGGTTAATTACTTCCTTTATGTTTTCTGCATTTCTGCTGCTCCATCTGCACAAGTCACTGTTCAGCAAACGTGACGAGGCTGTTAAAGATCACATGCTTTGCCGGCACCTTCCACAGTTTAATGAGTAGCTAAAAAAAGCCACCCCCTGCCATACAGCCATAAACTGCTGAGCTGTTGCTACACAAAGCTCGCTCACACACATGTGAGTCAGCGGCCACTGTTGTACGAGCAAGGGGAAGACAGCTGAGGGTGGTGGGCATGTTTCCCTAGTAGAACCAGCTGTTAGAAGCAGGATGAAGGAAGAATTCCTCTCCCCTCTTTAGTGGTGCAGGGCGGCTTTAATATTGCAGAGTATATTTGCACATTTAAAGTACATTTGCACAGAGATAAGATTGGAGAAATCCTCCCACCAGTCTCGCCTGGGCTGAAGATCCCATGAAGGATATTTGTGAGAGAAGGTAGCTCTATTTACTGGCAGTACACATATAACAAAAAACTCTGTACATATATTACAGAGATAAGGAAAAAGGAAAAGATGTGCCCTCACTGGGAATGGTTTCTAAGCAGGAGATCATGACATCACTGCACTGATACAAAAGCTTGTGAAACCCGATTAAATATAGCTTTATGGAAAATTATTTGAAATAGGATTATAACCATTATAGAAGTTCACAGGACCAGAAGTAGACCCCCAAAGGCCAGTTTCTTCTGCAGGATTCTCTATGGAAATACACTCACCCTGCAATAGTCATTCTGCAACTCAGTAGTGTCTTTTGAAAGAAAAGACCATCAGCCAAGGAAACTGGCTGTGCTGACTTTCTGGCAGGATGGTTTCATTTAAAGCTATAGTAAGTTGCCTTGAGGACAATTCCTGGGTAATTTATTGCACTGCATGTGATGATTAAGTTAATACAATAGAGCAGAAAGTACGGCACACAATGTCAGAGGCAAAAATGTATCTCTGGTATTAGACAAAAGTTTGCAATTGATGTATGACATTAGTTGTGTCATGTAAACACTCTGTAACACCAATAGGAGTAGCTGGGCAAATACAAGGACAAGCTGTTTTAGAAAACAAATTAAAATCAAGGCTTTATTTTAAGTACATCTGAACTAAGACAGAATGTGAATGTCTACCAAAGCAAGTGTTCTGGAACAAATTCTCATCTTAACACACATTTGGGAGCACAAATGCTTTGTTGGTTTAACTCAACAACTGCTTTCCAAACTGGATGAAGCTATGCCAAGAAAAGGGCATTTATTTTAGAATTAGCACATCTAAACCATGAGCAACTGTAGAATAACTGTTGGCTGACCTCCAAGATCAAAAAAAGCCTTGAGGCAGGAGGTTTGAATTCTTTTGTGCTGGAAATGACAGTAGGTGGTAGTCAGATTACCGATGGTAGATCTTGGGTCAGCAGCAAGACATTACCATATATGGCTATTTGCATGTTAAGCACACATATACTGCCATACCCTGAACGAGCTCTTAGATATGAGTTCCTGACACAGGGCTCTTTTCCCTCTCCCCCTCTCATGATTATTTTTTGTGAGTTGACAAACAAGTGAACACCCTTGAAAACACAACAAGTCTTATCAGATGAGGGTAGTCTTCTCCATCACAAACAAGCCCTGGATCTCCAAGTCGGCCAACTCATTTCACAGCATCTTTATGTGAGGAGAGCATTAGCTAGTGTGAGCACTAGTGGTAGCAACTGCTGGAAGTGGGTATCCATAAAACCCTCCCTTTCCTAGAAAAATAGCAAGACTCGATATTAACAAAGGCTGTAGAAGCCTTTGCAAAGTGACCCCAGCCTTTTCCCACATATTCTTGAGTGCTAACATTAAGGATACAACATGAAAAGCTGGATGTATTGAAGACAATCCACTCTGGACTGATAGAATCAAAAGTAGTTGGATCAGGAAACATGAACGTGTATTTCTCTTGCTACCATGTAACTATAGAACTGTTTAATTATGCATAAAATGCATAAATAAAAGGACTTGAATGCCCCTAAGGCCACCTATGGGGTGAGAAAAACATTTTTGGGGAGAGAATCAAATGGGAGCAATATCCATTTACATGATCCATTTTAATAATCTTTAATGACGCAGTATCTTTCTTCTGGATAGTAACTTCAGCCGAAAGAAGAGAAGGCTCTGGCGAGACCTTAGAGCAGTCTTTTGGTACTTAAAGGGGGCTACAGGAAAGCTGGGGAGGGGCTTTTTATCAGGGACTGCAGGGACAGGATGAGGGTATTTGTAAACACAGCTAAGGACCAACATTTCCACTGGCAAGTGTAGGAAACAGGTGTGGAGAAGTGATGGAGCTTGTCTGAGGACACTCAGAGAGTCCATGACAAAACTGTAACAGGAGCTAGTGCTCCACAGTCCCAGATCAGACCACTGTATCATAAGAAAGGACACTAAACAAAATACAGTTGTAGACGGGATTTAATGAGTGCTCAGTCAAGAGAAATACTCATCTCCCTCTATCTATTGGCTCCACCTGTGTCCCTCTGGGCAGGAGGCCTTCCCTTGAGCACCCCAAAATATAAGCCTGTCCTGGATGCTGCTTACTCAGCTCAGGTTTTGTTTATCCAAAGGTACCTGAATTGTCCTTCTAGACCCATGCTTCCCAGCAGGCTTCCCTCGCTCAAGAAAGGGGAGGTCAAATAACTCACCATGTGTACATCTCCAGCATCTCCCACCCACACTTCCACATCAATGTCTCTGTTCCTACTCCCTTAACCTCAGTGTCTTTATCTTCAGCCCTGGAGAACGCAGAACTCTGCAAGACAGAAGTTCCTGCGTTGTGTTATCATCCTCCTCTTACTGGAATACTTATGCACCAACAGCAGGATTTCCTGGGGACTTTTTCTTCTTGATGATGCAAAAAATGCTTGTTGGTTGCTGAACTACATGTATCAGGTTAGTTTAAAGACAACTTTCACCAGAGCTGTCAGCACAAATGATTTCTTCTGCTGTCTCCTAAACCTCCTCCCAGGACTAGGCACAGCCTGTGCCCTGATGAGCGACACTTACTGGCAGGCAGATCAGCAGGTGCTGCCTCCAACTGACAGAGACATCTAACTGGCAAGATCAAACCATCTTTTCTACAGGCAAAGATTTCATTGCCCAAGACTGACATTGGAGATGGCTCTGAGTCATTTCAGGCACATGGTCCATGTTCATCCAGTAACTGTCCAAGCTGATTTAGACTAAAACGTACTCCTTGTCTTCTAAAATTTCAGCATGCCAACCTCAGCAAAAGGGGGACAGAGTCACTTCCAATTGCTGGAATTGTTCAAGAGCTTCTTTACAGCTGACCTAGCTGTCCCTTCTGCTTTACAGCTTACACCAACACAACGGAAGGTATGAAACTCGTACCTCTATGATTTCTACTGCAGCAAATCACCATAGGCTTTAATTTCTGTCACCTAGGGGTAGGACTAAATGTTTTGGAAGAGACAACTACAAAGACAAACAGACATAAGGCAATAGCACCTATCACAACGTGAAAGGTTGGAGCACCTGGAAAGCCATCAGCCTGTGAGCTCTTGCACTGGGCACCAAACAAGCAAAGCTGAAAGGCCCTGGGAAACGAGCGCGCTGCACATCTGCAGCATCCTGAACACAAACCAAATCTTCATTTGTCACGAAAGTCCAAGTAGCCAAAGCCAGGAGTAGCATGGGTCTGCCCAGGGCAGTCCTGTTCTGGTTAGGCAGCACTCCCCATTGGTGCCTACACTGGGAGCTGGTAAGCCCTGTCATGAACTCACCAGGGGCACACAGGTCCTCACCGGCAGGGCAGTGGGAGCAGGAGGCAAGTGCAGCCCCTGGTCCCACAGGGCCAGAACCATACACAGGGGCAAGACCCAGCTCTCAGGCAACCAGTTGAAAGCTCAGCATCTCTCACTCCTCTCAGTTGTTTTTCGGTTTCATTTTTAAATACCAATACACCTAAACTCTTCTGTGCATTTTTTCTTTCCCAGTTTCATGCTTGGGAGGTTTAAAAGTTTTAAGTTAATGGTATATGAAACAGCTTGTAAATCAGTATTTCCATGCGAAACTCAAGGAGGAAAAGCCTGTCATCTTCCAAGTCCCAGCAGAACCGAGTGACAGTCCAGAAGCCTTAAGTGAACCAAAGTACTGTTCCCTACATGGACAATGAGCAACGTCTCAACCCTCCTGCAGCTTCCAGTGGCTGGATCTTACCTCAAAGGCAGAATTTCTCAGCTGGAGAGGTAGGAGCACATCAGTAGCACAGCACAGGACAAGCTAACAAGCTTTGCTAGGCTTACTAACTGGAAATGCATGCTGCAGCCAGCACTGCCTATAGCGTGGAGCTGAATTTGGGGATGGTTGCTCTAGAGAATTTGTTATTCACTGTCTTATAAGTTGTTCTTGTTTTTAAGAAGTGGTACAATGTGTATGTATATATGCATATAAATAGATAGGAATTCTATATAGAAATTGTTATTTGAGAGGCAACTGCCAGCTCTAAGAGGGAGCATCAGCCAAGTTTACCCACCAGCACACTCCCAGCCCAGGTCCTTTGAGTCAGAACACAAAGCAGGGCCAATGCACACACACACTGTTGAGCAACTAAACAAGAAGTATGGGGAGTGCTCTAAGACAACATTAAATACGCTATCATCATATTCTGAGTCTTTCCAGAACTGTTGCTAAAGCAATGCAAAAGCTGAAGTATCATCTGTATCATCTGTGATTCTGTGATCTTCTAATACTTACTTCGCAAATCTTTTCCAATGAAGGGACAAAGAAATCATCGCAGACAATAGCCAAAGCATAAAACATATACACAGCCTGCAAAAGAAAAGAGAAAATGTTAAGTCTGGAGGTCGACAAGTGGAAACAAACTGTGACATCCCAACTCTTCTTAGGTTTGTTTTGGTATATATTAAAAAAAAAATGCTTTTACAAGAAGAATTTATGGGACTCTCTGGGATTTAATACATTAAGTATTTATCTAAAGAGTTCTTACAAGCTGTCCAAGGCTGCCAACATTTTATCATCATCATCAAGAGGGTTTTTTTAAAAAATGTATCGCTAAGACGTACATATATTTTTGCCTTTCTTTTTTCTCTCCTATTGCACAGTGTAAGGCTTTTTTATCATTGCATTCTGTGAAAATCTAAACCCTTGAGGAGCTATTCTGGAAATGATAGTGTTTTGGAAAAGAGGAAAGGAGCTTGTTTGCTGTGACTGAAGTGCCCTGCCATGCCATCTGGGTTCCCAGTGATGATTCTTGCTAAACTTGACACAGAAATGACTTCCAAATGAAGGAGACCCAATGGGGAACATGAGACATGAAAGGACACCTAACAAATCAACTCTTCAATTTCATGCAAGGAACATTTAATCTGTATTTCTGTATTATTAAACAGAAAGTATTTTCTTTGTTATCAAACAGAACATGTTAGGGCCTGATCTCTGCCCTGACAGGCACAGAACCCAGCATGGTTTATGTCCATGCAGCTAAACTCTTGTCCATAAAAAGGGTAACCTCGTCCATATTGCTCAGACGGAAGCATCTCTACCCCTTGTGTCAACTCATGTCCTAGCACTGGATAGGAAAATGCTAGCTGGCATAAGAGAAAACCATGTGAAAAGCGTGTCAGTCGCCTAACAGAGCACACCATCACAGCTAAGTTTGTGCAAATGTCCTGCTCTGCTCTAGTTTAGTGGCTTAGAAAAATCTGAAGTCACCCAGGCTACCCCTGCACAACCTTAAACAAACTGAGACCTGTTGTAAAGGAACAGAGTCGGTAATATGGAGAGCTGGAGGAACAAAGGCATCACCCACAGAGGGTAGACCCACCTGTTTTGCCCAGAGGACATGTTTTGGAGAAAAGAGTCGCCCCTGCAATGTACTAGCCAAGTTTTAAAGCTGTGTCCTGTGCAGTGGGTGAAGTGGGACAGAAGAGAGGACAGTGCCACCCTCTAAGGACCTGCAAGACAGGCCAGTGCTCTTCCCTTGCTGCAGGAAGAGGTGTTAGGTATGCAGCATATCTATTACAGCTGGCAATCCCCACAGCAACTACTAAATAATCTGGATGTGCTACCACAACCTGCCACAGCGAAAGCCTGCGTTACCATTTTAGATCTTGTTCCCAGCACACAGCAGTATTGGCAAAGGTTTATTTACTACTATGTACATGTGAAAGCTTGGATGCAGAAGAAAGATCCTAAAATTTTGGGCATGTAAACAGAGACACGAGGTTCCAGGAATAAACCTGGAACAAACTGCATCGCAGCAGCTGTGCACAAACTAGCTATGTCCAAAAAGCAGGGATGTGAAAGGCTGCACACGGTGAGGCAAGAGAGACGAACACCTGACCTCTCTCTGTCCAATTCCCCCTCTCCAGTGAATAACTAGAGCTGAGAGAAGTGGCCAATATTTGTAGAAAAACAGTATCTTAATCCTATCAAAGCACAGAGTTATTACCACATCACCAACAGATTCTTGTGCTTTGCTTGTCTTTGAAATTTACTGTGATGGAAGTAAACTACAGTATTTTTTTTTCTGGAGGGAAAGCAGCAATAAAAATCCATTCAGTACTGAGGTCCTCAGCACAGGAAAGAAATGGATTTATTAGAGTGAGTCTACAGGTAGCCATGAAGCTGATCAAAGGGCTGGAGCACCAGTTGTATGAGGACAGGCTAAGAGTGTTGGGTTTGTTCAGCCTGGAGAAGGCTGTAGGGAGACCTCATAGCAGTCTTCCAGTACTGAAAGGGGCTACTGATGAGGCGCATTTTATCAGGGAGTGCAGGGATAGAACCCCCATGACAGAGAGGTTGGGAATGGATGATCTTTAAGGTCCCTTCCAACCCAACCCATTCTATGACTCTGTGATTAAAAACTAACTTGAGTATATCTTTTTCAGGATTAGAGATGGGAATTTCATCATAATGGATGATTTTGACACCATCTTGAGGCTTCAATGCTAGACTGTCACCTAGTAATTTCTGTTCTTCCCTGTTACTACTCATGAACATGAATAAATCTAACTTACACTTTATGAAACGCTTTCACTGCAATATGGCCCAGAGGACACAAGCTAAATTCCAGGTGTACAACTCTGCCAGTGCAGCAGAGACTTTGATCTTGCAGAGGGAGTGCTAGTAGATGACCAGATACTAACACTTAACTGTATCAGCAGAGATAAAGGAAGCAAATGGCTCACAAACATTGTGCTTTGTAGGAATAAGGATCAGAAAAAGCCAAGGGAGTTACATGGTCAAATCTCTTACAAATGCAATGGATAATGAGTGCCCAATTTCAGCCTGGATTTTTTTATCTGCTAATCATATTAATCTCTCACGGTTCATGCCATCATTTCCCCTCCCAGAGGTACATTAATGCTTTTCAAGAACACTAATCTGTAGATCATCATCCTTACAAATTGAGCACATTCTCTACGTGTGACATAATCTTCAGTCACAGAGTGCAGGGCATCATATGGTTGCTTGGGCTTCCTGCAATCTGCTGTGGTAGCCAAGTTCTCCCAAAGGAGGTCAAGGCAATGGGGACGGAGAGAAGACAACAAACCAGAACAACACCCACTCAAAAGCCAAATCAGGTCAACTCAGCATCTGCCTCCACACACAGTACACACACAGTGTTTGCATCCTGTTTGTTCCCACCACTATTTCAGATCATGTGAAGTTAGAGCATCAATTAGAGTGAGTCCAGAGAAGTCTATAAAGATGATCAAAAGGCTGGAGCACTTCTCATACAAGGACAGGCTGAGAGAACTGGGCTTGTTCAGCCTGGAGAAGAGAAGGTTCTGGGGAGACCTTAGAGCAGTCTTCCAGTGCTGAAAGAGGGCCTACATGAAAGCTGGGGAGGGGCTCTTTATCAAGGAGTGCAGGGACAGGATGAAGGGAGAAGGTTTTAAGCAGAAAGCAGGCAGATCAAGATTAGATATTAGGAAGAAATGTTTTGCCATGTGGGTGGTGAGGCACTGGTACAGGTTGCCCAGAAAAGTTGTGGCTGCCTCATCCCTGGAGGTGTTCAAGGCCAGGCTGGATGAGGCTTTGAGCAACATGATGCAGTGGAAGGTGTCCCCATCGAGGCAGAGGGGTTGGAACTGGATGGGTTTTAAGGTACCTTCCGACCCAAACCACTCTATGAGTCTGTGAAGTTACTGTACTGTATGTGTTGCTCATCAGAAATGTGATTCATTTGGATGGACAATAAGTGCAAGATGTTCATCAGTTTAAGTTTAAGAAAATCCCTCTGAGAATTTTTAAATGAGCATTCAAATGATGTGAGGGGTGGGTTTACACTATCTGCAGTACAAAAAAAAGGGCAAGACATTTCTCACACGCCAAGAACCATAGGCACGTCGAGCAAGGAGCAGAAAAGTGAACGTGATGAAACTGCCATCACATTTTCTGTAATCCTCTTGGTGGTCATGTGGACCGCTATGCTGCTGTGCTTGCTGGAAAGTACTGAGCCAAAGCCTGCTGGAGCCAGTATGGTTATTATGTGACATCAGCAAATTTTAACACCAGGTTAACAGAATAGACCAGGCTGAACTCACATTGACTTATATACTTGAGCCTTTATTTTTAATGATCTCATTGTTGTCACAGTTCTGGTTTTGGCTGGGAGTCTTCCCTAATTTTATTTAACTTGCTTGAGTGCAATACAGTATGAAGTGTCAAATCTAAGGAGTGCCTGGCTAGAAAACAGCTTAGTTCACAAACTAAAACACTGGCAACTACCCATGGTAAATGAATACATGAAGACAATAACTGTTACTTCCTTGAAAGCAGGTTTTTTTTTTTTTTTTGGGGGGGGCTTTTCTGTGTTGGTTTTTTTGTTGTTGTTGTTTGTGGTTTTTTAAAAATAAGATTTAGAGTTTGGACCAGCAGGAACACAACCAAAAAATTTAATTTTATGTCAAGTCAGACTTGAAAAGATGGAGCTCAGATGCCATGACAGGCTATTTTATGTAGAAATAAGGAAAACCACCGGCATCATGACAAAAAGTCTGTTCACTAGGTCAAATGTAGGGAATGCAAATACAATGGCTTTAACATTTTGTGGCTGATTAGGTGGTATCAGCTTCCACATTCCCACATCCATGGAAAGTTTAAACTAGATATTAGGAAATATTACTTCACTAAAAGGGTTCTCAAGCACTGGAACAGGCTGCCTAGTGGTGCAATCATCACTTGAGTGGTAGAGTCACTATCCCTGAGGAGATTTAAAAGACATGTAGATGTGGTGCCTAAGGTCATGATTTAGTGGTGGGTTTTGCAATGTCAGATTTAGAGCTGGCTCTAAGTTTAGAGTGATCTAAGCTAACTCAAGAATTCAACACATGCAACTCCGTCCTTACAGCCACCATGGGAGCAGCAGGTTTAGTACAGGTTAGTAATGCAGCAGGGCAGCACTTGCTGAAGCTGTAGTCCATGTGAAAACAGCCCACAGGGATAAAGGCAATAGTAGGGGAATTCAGGTGTGCCGGGACAGAGCTGGAGCATGACCTGTGTAATGGCAACAGAGGACAGTGTGATAGATGGAACACAAAGTATGTCTCAGCCCCATCATCAGTTGTGTTTGGCTCTAAATGAAGATATGGAAGTCTTTAAAAAGGTAACCTACTTAAAAGATATGCTTCCTCCCCAAAAGAACATTAAAAAATTACAAAAGTATAATAGTCCTACATAAAAGGATTACAGATACCAGATTAAATATTACATTAGGACTGATTTTAAAATGATGATGATTCCAACAAACAAGCACCAGAGAAGTAATTGCAATCTCTGCATGAAAGCAGATTAAATTTCTTGCTCAAAATACACGTTCTGTTGCACAGGATATAAATGATATTTTTTCATGTTTGTCCAGTGGTCTTTTGAACTTCCTGTACCAGTCTTCATACCCAGATTAAACTTTGCTTTACTGAGCTAAAGCAAGAAACTTTTCATAAGAAGGTTTAAGTGCTGTAGGAGCCAGCACTTCCCATAATCCTGCCTTGTTCCCCAAAGAGCTGGGAAGGGAATCATAGAATGGTTTGGGTTGAAAGAGGCCTTAAAATCCATAAACTTCCAAGCCCTCTGCCATGAGCAATGATAACTTCCAATAAATCATGTTTCTCAAAGCCTCATCCAACCTGGCCATGAACATGCCCAGGGATGGGGCATCCACGATTTCTCTAATTCTTTTATGGAAGAGGTGACCATCTCCAGCTGCTCCCCTCACATACCTCCTGCCCTGAGGCAAGAGAGCATGGCCAAGGACCATCACTGAAACCACTGTAACCAAGCACACGGCTTCCCTTGATTCCAACTGCATTACAAAAACACATAAAACTCCACTACTGAAGTGAAATAATAAAAAACCCACAACAAAACAAAACAAAAAAACCCCAAACCACAAACCAAAGAACCAAGAGTCCAAGTTTACTCAGAACAGCAGCTCATGATATCACGATGTGCTCAGCAGCAACCTGCTAAGGTATCCAGCACACTGGAAAATCATCTCCCTAACGAGACAGCTCTGTGCTACAGAAATGAGATGTGGCTGGTTGTTGATTCAGTGCAGAAATAGATAAAGACAGGAAACATCCAGAATGACCTACATTTTCTGAGAAGCTGGCACAAAGGAGGCAGGTGTTCTGTTCCTGCATCCTGTTCCCATGGCTACAGTGAGCAATGGTAAATGAGAAGCAGGGGTGACCACTAAGCACAGACAGCCCTCCTTCACCCCTGCTTGGTGGGCAGTGTCCCAGCTCTGCCTAGGGAGGAGCTCAAACACCCGAACCACAAACTCTTCACACCAGCAGCGCAACGCACCTTGGCACCACATTCCACATTTGCCTGGAGAGAGCTGGGAAAAGGAAAAGCAATCCTGTACTGTCATAAAGACTGGGATAACACAGGAATGAGGGCAGAGCCTGCAGACAGCCAGACAGCAGCTGAGCAGCAACAGAGCAGGGAGGAAAGAGAACATCCATTCCATTGGGCTTTTCCAGGAAAACCTGCAGTGATACCCAAACCCTCCTTCCTCTGATTCTTCAAATTATTTGGCAAAGCAATCACCCTCCCCTGCCTCATGGAGGTAATGGGTGCCTATCAACCAGTGTTCACAAGCACAGTAGGGCAGGGGCACCAGTATGCATTTGCTGGAACAAACTAAATCCAGTAAAATGCTACAGGAACGCCTGGACACCTGCACAACATCACAAACAAAGTTAAGATTGCAAAATGAAACTCTCGAGGGCTGCGGAGCTCCTGGATTGTAGGCTGTATGCTAGATCCCTCAGCAGCGAACACCATCAGACTCTCAAAATCCAGACCCTCGTTCCCTCTAAACTGAACATCTCCACAAATGACTTAGCAGAAGTGTTACTGTCCACAGAAGCAGGCCCTCTTCTCAGACAGGACACAAAAATAATCAGCAGCAGTGAAGCAATCAACTGATGAGCTCCAAAGAAGAATCTAGGGGGCAAAGAAACACTATGGCTCCAAAATATGTTTTTAACAGCCCACTTTTCCTTTAAATGGAAGTATTTTCAGCTCAGGCCTAAAAATATTGCTTAATTGTTCCTGCCTATTTTTTCCCTAGATTTTTTAAGTGTTTAGGGATTTACTTTCATCTTTATGAAGCATCAGATTATGCTAAATAATTCTGGACAGCTCCATTGTGGGATCTGCTGGGGACTTCTGTGTTTTCACTTTTATTAAACATCAGGGAGAAGACACCTTAGGAATCTCCCAAGAGGCCATCCGAGGCTCCAGGTTAGAGCATTTGCATCCTTGTTCTCTGGCTTTTTTGAAACCACCTTTACCATGATGCCTTGGAGAAAACAGCATAAAAGTAGAAGCAAAGAGGAGAAAGAACAAGTTTTCACTGAAATCAATAAAACCAGTTTGAGGGGAGGTCAATAAACATGAGAAGCATGATGATGACCTGCTAATCATTGCTCCATTGTTCTCCCGACCATTACAAAGCTCCTTTGATTTTACAGCTCAGTTTCCTCAAACCTGCAAAGAAGTGCCAATGGAGACGATTAGACTGTGTCTACATCCTTTTTTCCCCCAGTGTGCACTTATATGCATGCTCTGATATGATCAGACATTTGGTAACTGTATTGCTGGAGGGTAAAAAGCAAAATTAGAGGTTTGTAACCCCAGTAGATGAAAACCCCTTTCAAGCTAGACTAAAGAGGCAGGCTGGTAAATGCCGACAGTTGTCTATTTTCTGTATCTAGCAGTTTTTTCACTGACAATAGCTACTCTTCTACAGGAGAAGGCAAAGCGCCTGTCACTACTGTTACTGCTTTTCACTACACCTAAGCTGGGTCACAAACAGTGAAGCCTGGAAGAGCTTTCCTTAGGATTCACACAGTTGGCAGGTCAGGGTAGAAGGGGAACTTCTCAGCTGATAGAGGCTGTCTTGGACCTGTACACCTTGTGAGATACTGACAGCCAAGGGGCCACCTCCAAGTACTGCAGTGCTAGAAAGGGTGAATTCAGCTGGGTCCTTGAGGACGCACGAGCTGGAGTGTGGTCAATAAAACCTCTTTGTAGAATGATGGAACGCCAATGGACCAAGGTATCTATCACGCTGCTTGCTATACAGGAAGAAACCGGATTTTCTTCTGTTGGGACAGCAGATGCTTACATCTAGTACTCATTAAAAATTGATTTTTCTTTTTATTCTGAAATAGGCAATTCATCTTGAAGTTTCAGTCCTCCAGACCTCATTCTGATACATGTTAAAAGTATGATCAGCTTATTCAGAACTGACAAAAAAAGCCTCTGGAAAAATAAACTATCTTGAGAGCAATTATGAAGCTCAAATCATAATTTGAAGTAGACTGGAAAAAAAACAACAACTCACAGTTTATGTAGTCAACTGCATGAGAATACTGCATGGTTTCACTGTTACTGATAATGATAAAATAGAGTCCAGGTCTTGTCTGTTTTAAATAACCTGGAAAAACGCATTCAGAGGTATGGATCACACAGTGATTAAGAGTGATTTTAGCAACTCATATTTTTAATGGTCTCATTATAAACTTATTCTTGTAACTCAAGAGACTTTCAAAATACATTTTTGTGCTAAAATCTACGAAATCTGAGGTTACAAGGTAGCATCATGCTGCTACAATCATCACCTAAGGGTCACAAAGTTGGCGAGGACTTTAGAAAGAAAGCCACACCAGGAGCTGCTAAAGTCACTTAGTCTGTTCAGCCTGCAGAACAGGAGACTGAGAGGAGACCTCATCTCTGTCTGTGGTTTCCTCACAAGGGAAGGAGGAGGAGTAGGTGTTCATCTCTCCTCTCTGGTGACCAGTGATGGGACCCAAAGGAATGGAAGGAAGATGTGTCAAGGGAAGGTTAGGTTGGATATTAGAAAAAGGTTCTTCACCCAGAGGGTGGTAAAGTACTGGAACAGGTTCCCCAGGGAAGAAGTCATAGCACCAAGCCTGACAATATTTCAGAAGCATTTGGACGATGCCCTCAGATACACGGTGTGAGTGTTAGGGTTATCCTATGCAGGGGCAGGAGTTGGACTTGATGATCCTTGTGGGTCTCCTCCAACTCAAGACATTCTATAATTTTCCCTAGAGTGGCAGCACAGGAGTCTGATGGCTGTTTTTTTAAGTAGGAAGATGAATTTAACACCACAGAGTTAACTCCTTTCTCAAACAACACTCATAACACTTTTTGTATTACCCACAGCATAGTGACAAGGGTGCCAACAGCCTAACAGCATTTTTCAAGACTAGATTATGATGTTTACATGTTTTCTGTGTGGATTAAGGGCTGTTAATATAGCTCCCTGAATTAACAGATGACCTTTTCCCGTAAGAACACAAAACACAGAGCACTGAATGCCAGGAAAACAAATAACCAGCATTTCAGGATGCAAACACACATCAGCCTAGATGTGAGTCAAGGAAGATGTGAAACACTACACAATGCTGCGTGACATACTGACTGTGGCACTGATACAGACCCTGAAGTCATGAAATTTAGTCTTCAAAAGTCAGGAAAGAGCAGACTGAAGGTGACCTGGAATGTGTAGACAGGTCTTCAGAGAATCATGGAACGGTTTGTGATGGAAGTGACCTTAAAGATCATCCAGTTCCAACACCCCTGATATGGGCAGAGATACCTTCCACTGGGTCAGTTTGCTCAAAGCCTCATCCAACCTGGTCTTCAACACATCCAGGGATTGGGCTTCCACAACTTCTCTAGGCAACCTGTGCCAGTGCCTCTTCATGACAGTTGTCCTTGGGATCACTTCTCAGTTCCATCAGCACCATTCCAACATCTCTTTCAAGCCCACCTAAAGCCCCACATTTGAACATTCAGAAAAGATTACTGTGCTAACGACTAGCACCAGGAATTCACAAGAGCCAGCATCAGCAGCACTGATCCTATGGTGTGGCGCATGGGGGCTGCAGCAGTTTGTGGTGAACCTGCACTATTCCTGGGCAGAAGTGACTTGCAGTCTATGGGGGATACAGCAGATTTGACCAGAGACATGCCAGGGAAACCCAAACTGCAGGTTCAACCCATGCCTACAGTGGAGAAGCCAAAGATCCTCTGAAAGTCTGTGACTCCCTGCTGCATTACACTACCTGGAGAGAAGGGTTTTATGAATTTTTGGAAGTATTCTTGTGGGTGCTAAAAAATCCAGCTCAGATCCAGCGCTCACTTTTCAAACCATCTCAAAGTTCAATGTTCCCATGGAAACTTTGAAGCCTTGATCTTGCCAGACAAAGTCAACAGTGACGTTGCTCAACAAATTACTGCAGCTATTTAGCCAGAATAAAATTGTAACACAGAGCACTCATATTACAATATGCAATACAAACTAATTTATACTTAAAAAGAAATCATGAATCATTGCACTTAGCCAATGGTGACTACGCATTTCAGATGACTAAAAATTATGACATGCTTTTAAACATTCATTAGAAGCAGCTATTTTCTTGCTTCCTTAAGAATGCTTCTTTCCTCCCAGAAGTACCAACTTGGCAGCTCTTCTTAAATTAAGATGACATTAAGAAAAGAAAACAATTGTCTTAATTTATCTAATAGAAGCTGAGGAATGGATTTGGAGGGACAGCTGCAGTTGCTGAACTAACACTAACTAACTGGTCCTTTAACATGAACTACGCATCCAATAGACTGTCAGACTAGGGCTATTTAAATAAATTTCACAGAATCACAGAATAGTTTGGATTGGAAGGGACCTTAAAGATCATCCTGTTCTGATCCCCCTGACATGGGTAGGGACACTTCTCACTAGACCAGGTTGCTCAAGGCCCCATCCAACCTGCCCTTGAACACTTCCAGGGATGGGGCAGCCATAACTTCCCTGGGCAACCTGTTCTTCCCCCTTCCAATTTACCTTAAGTATCTTTAATTTTGACCTTACCCATACACACCGCTTACACTGACTTGTTTGAGTCAGAGATCACAAAACTCCAAGCCCAAAATTGCACAAATTTCTGCTATTAGTAAGGTCTTGAAAATACTATCTACTAAAGTCTTTTTGATGCATTTCTGAACTTGGAGGCAAATCCCTTGCCTGCTCAACGTCCTCCAGAATTGCCAAGAGGATCCAGGACACTCTGGATCTGATAATTGAGAAGTTATGATCTTTTCTTTAATATACTCAGGAAGAAAAACTCACTTTAGCAATTTAACTACTCAGGAATTCTGTAGACCCAAACTACTATTGTTTTAATTATTAATTCAGTTGATAATCTTTTTAAACAGAAAACCCTCTCTAATTTCCTTCTCTTACAGCTATGTCATAAGGGGTTTCACAAGGGAAGTGGTTGCCCAGGGAAGTGGTGGAGTCACCATCCCCGGAGGTGTTAAAAAATGTTTAGATGTGGTGATGTAGGACATGGTTTAGTAAGCAGAGTGGTGGTGGGCTGATGGTTGGACTCAATGAGCTTAGAGGTCTTTTCCAACCTTAATGATTCTGTGATTCTAAGGATTTCTAAGCAAAATTTCTGGGGGTAAGACCTCACTTATTTTTGAAGGCAATTACACCAACATCCTCCCTCTACCTGCCAATCCTGCAGGGGTTTGCCTCGGGGGCGGAGGGCAGGGGACCACAGCTGCCTGAAAATCTCAGCAAAGCCTGTCTGGCTGGAGTAAAGTAACTCACAGGAGTTTATTCATATGACAGCATGTATCTGTGCTCACAGGCTACACTGCAGTTTTAAAAAAGGGTTTATGTAAAGCTGAAGTATGTTATACTCAATTTAGTTACTGAAAGTAACTCTCAACAATGACTGAGAGCAGAAGTCCAAGTGGGCTGGAGGTGGCATCAGCCTGTGATGAGCGCACCACATCCACTCTGACAGGAGAAGAAACGTGAAGTCCAAAACTTACACAAAGGACATGCAGGACCACAGCTCCATGTCTCCTGTCCTCATTCGTGAAGATGTCATTGGGGAATTCATGGAGAGCTGGAAAAAGGAGAGGAAAAAGAAAGCTCAGATGTTTAATCAGCTACTCAAAACCAACCCATGTGCTATTAAGGAGCATAATGAAAAGTTGTCTAAGCCCTTCTACCACGCAGTAGTCCTATCACCACCACACCAGAGGCTCTTCTGTTTTGCTTCCTTGTTAGTTTAACTTAACATGTCCTCTGGCAATTACAGCTCTTTGCCAAATCTTTACTATGTAATTTGCTTCTATTGTAACCACAGCATTGTGTATCCAAAGATGTCTTGAAAAGGGCAGATAAATGCTGAGAACACAGCACTGCACTCTTCTGAAAACCTTCAAGGGAAGCAGTGTTGAGCAGAGCAGGGACATGTTCCACTGGATCAGGTTGCTCAAAGCTCCATCCAACCTGGTCTTGAACATCTCCAGGGATGGGGCATCCACGACTTATCTGGGCAACCTGTGCCAGTGCCTCACCAATTTCTTCTTAATATCTAATCTATAATTTCCCACACAGTAAATGTTATGAGGACAACCTGCTGTGTTAGATGGCCAGCCTGCAGCTGAAAGGGAATGCAGTCAAAGACAGCAGCAGATTTAGAAATTTCAGATCAAATGAATCTCTTCCCAGCCTTCAGACTTCACTTAAAGATGTCCTCAACACAAACATGGCCTCTGATGTATGGCACAAGTGATGCAAACAAGGTTTTGACAAAGACAAACCAAGAATTCGAGAGGAAAAACATGCAAGGGTTCAACTCTTTGGAGTTGGAAAGATTTCCATCAGGAATGCTCAGCATCACTACAAAGCTCCATGAGATGTAATCCTACATGGAAAAGCCAGAGTCCACCTGAAGAAAACACTCCAACAGGGTTACGCATGTCTGAAATGCTGGAAGCAACCTTTCTGGGAAGTTGCTATTCCCTATGCAATGACAATGAGTGAGAGCTCCCACCTTCTCCACATGATCTTTCCCTACCTAGCCAAAGGCCATCAGGTAGTCTGTGTAAAATGTAAGCCTGAGGGCTACAGAGCCATGGCACAGCAATAGCTATTGCCCACATCAATGCAAGGATAGTGCTTGAGGACTCCATTGGCATGGCCCATGCGTGTTCCTAACACTACCTTTTTACAGCAAACACAAAACAAAGTCTTTATTGCTCTGAATGAAGGATATATTCCTTTATTCTGCTGTAAGGCTGTAGGACTCGAGCAGACTCCATGGTCCAGTTAGCTTCAGAAAAAGCATCTGTCAGTAGAACTGAGCCATAAAAAAACTTCTCACAGAAACGTAATTATTTCAAATAATGATATGATACAGCAAGAAAAAAACCCACACCCAAATCAGATGCTATTTCTCTCAGTAAAGCTGCTGGGTGAGGGGATCCTATTTCTGACCTCAATGATCTTCTCATGACTGTGGTCTCCTCAGCGCTCTACAACACTTTGCTGTAGCCCAGCTCACACAATGGAGAAAAGAAGGCAGTTCACTTGGTCAGAAGGTGACATGCTAAAGATGGTAGCCCCACTCCAACTCCTTCCACCTTCTGAAATGTGTGGTGGCACACTTCAGGAAGAAGCAGAAGTATACTTGTACCACCCAGCATGTTAGAAAATGGTCAATTTCATTCCCAGGCAACAAAAGTAGGAAAGGTCCATCCTCCATGGATCATCTGTTTGTGATATTAACTATGGTAATCTAAATGCAAACTCCAGTCACAGTAAATCCTGTCTTGAGCAGTCAGTAAGAGTATGCACGGCCAGAAGAACTAATCTTGACATCCTCCATTCCCTACACCTATCTCACAGCACTCTTATCAGTCACTTCTAGAAGCAGGATGCTGGGTAAGGTGGCTGCTATGTTGGCTTCATAACTTGGGTAGTTTTCTAAACAATCAGGAGAGAAGAAAAGGATATTTTGGAATCTGCAGGGAGAGGTGATGGAAGGAGAGCCAAGACTGGCAGATGCCCAATAATTCATGCTTTTGTTTGCTTCCTCTTTACAGCAACCAAAACTATCAGCTCCTAAGCAATGAGCTTATGTCTGGAGGAGGTTTGCCATTCACCTTGGCTTTATCACCTGGTTTAAGTCCAATGGAATCATAAAGTCCTGGAAATGACACATCAACAAGCATCTGGGACAGCTGATGGTCCACTATGCCAATGCGGAAAACGACTCAGCAACTGAGCTTGTATAATGTGTCTTCATTAAAACAACCGATTTTTGTTAGATCAGCCATTCTCTTTCCAAATTCAAGTAACTGGTAACAGTTGAAAAAAGCAGGCAACATGGTCAGATAAACTTTGTGGCAAATACAACGTTGCAAGTCATTTAAAGACAAATTTAATTTACTCAAATGCTTTTTTACTGTTCTGGATGTTAATTGGATTATAAAACACTTTGATTGCCAACTAGGTTGCAGGAATAGCTCTTGATTATAAACAAAAAGCAAGTGTGAAGATGATGTTCTGGCATTCCAAGTGCTTCTTAGTAATTCCAGATTTGACTTGCTCAATAATAACTAAAATAATGGTTTCCTTCTAATGGTCAGTTCCACACATCCAGCCTTGAGTCAGNACATGTCTTATGAGTGGCTGAGGGAACTGGGGTTCTTTAGTGTGGAGAAGAGGAGGCTGAGGAGAAACCTCATTTCTCTCTGGAAACCTCATTTCTCTCTGGGACTGGGATCTACCCATGCCAAACCTCTGGGCAAGCTGTGGAAGTCCTGGTCCCCGGGGGCTTGGGGCAGGTGGGAAGTCTAGAGAGAGTAAGGTTGAGCAGAGGCTTTTGGCACCTCACAAGAGAAATGTCAAGTGCGGGGGCCAGCCCAAACTACACAGAGAACAGAAGGTTTTGGCCTTTTGTGAGGACTAGACTGGGTATTAGAAAAAAAGTCTTTACGTTTTGGTGCTGAAGCACTGTAACAGGCTGCCCTGAGAAGCAGTGGAGTCTCCACTCCTGGAGGTATTCAAAACGTGTGTAGATGTGGCACTTGGTGTATGGACCCGGCATGGCATGGATTAAAATGTCTCAAAGCAGGTGGTTCTGAGATGTGACCCTGTGCTTCCCCCCAGTGACTTTACATGCAGAAGGGCATTTCTCAACCTGTTACCTAATCTGCTACCAGACCCAGGTGAGAGGTGAGGACAGAGATTTTAAATGACTGCACTTACATATGTGACCTCATGGACACCTGCCATTTTCTTGGACCCCCCAGGACAATGACAAGCACATACTATAACACATGGAGTCTTGAAGGTGGTGACTATCCTTCATCCCTTCTCTCTCTAATAAACTATCTCTCTTTTGTCTCTTTCTTGCTCCTCATTCTCTTTTTCTTCTTTTTACCTTGTAACAAGTGTGGCTGTAGCAGGCTATAGAAGGCATTTTTGGTATTTAGTTCTGACTCCGGCAACATCAANAAAAAAAAAAAATCAAGCTACTTTTTTTCCTGGGTTTCACATCATTATCATTAATAAAGCTCCAGCAATTGGAATTTAATTAGCAATTCCATAGATGATTAAATGGAAAAAATTCCCCAGCTCACTTTCAGAGTTCTGCTGCCTGTGAACCAACAACTGAGCAAAAGGCAGCGACATCTTAATACTGGGTTCAGTTTTGGGCCCTTCAGGACAACAAAGACATATCCAGAGGAGGGCAATGGAGCTGGTGAAGGGTCTGGAGAACATGTCTTATGAGTGGCTGAGGGAACTGGGGTTCTTTAGTGTGGAGAAGAGGAGGCTGAGGAGAAACCTCATTTCTCTCTGGAAACCTCATTTCTCTCTGGGACTGGGATCTACCCATGCCAAACCTCTGGGCAAGCTGTGGAAGTCCTGGTCCCCGGGGGCTTGGGGCAGGTGGGAAGTCTAGAGAGAGTAAGGTTGAGCAGAGGCTTTTGGCACCTCACAAGAGAAATGTCAAGTGCGGGGGCCAGCCCAAACTACACAGAGAACAGAAGGTTTTGGCCTTTTGTGAGGACTAGACTGGGTATTAGAAAAAAAGTCTTTACGTTTTGGTGCTGAAGCACTGTAACAGGCTGCCCTGAGAAGCAGTGGAGTCTCCACTCCTGGAGGTATTCAAAACGTGTGTAGATGTGGCACTTGGTGTATGGACCCGGCATGGCATGGATTAAAATGTCTCAAAGCAGGTGGTTCTGAGATGTGACCCTGTGCTTCCCCCCAGTGACTTTACATGCAGAAGGGCATTTCTCAACCTGTTACCTAATCTGCTACCAGACCCAGGTGAGAGGTGAGGACAGAGATTTTAAATGACTGCACTTACATATGTGACCTCATGGACACCTGCCATTTTCTTGGACCCCCCAGGACAATGACAAGCACATACTATAACACATGGAGTCTTGAAGGTGGTGACTATCCTTCATCCCTTCTCTCTCTTATAAACTATCTCTCTTTTGTCTCTTTCTTGCTCCTCATTCTCTTTTTCTTCTTTTTACCTTGTAACAAGTGTGGCTGTAGCAGGCTATAGAAGGCATTTTTGGTATTTAGTTCTGACTCCGGCAACATCAAGCTCTTTTTACATTTTTTTTTTGTTCTGCTAAGCAGATTGTTATACAGTGTTATCAGTGCTTCTTAGTTGCAGATCGTTGTGGTAACACTGGCCTTTGTGGTTTGTTGTTGATGCTCAATCACATACAGGTCATTGATTGTTTATATCCAGTGTTTCAGGGCATGCATCTTTTTTAGTAAAATATTGTTTACATTTCTTCCTGAGTGATCTGTGTCACTATGATGCTGTCCTGGTGACTCCAAAGAGCTCACTTTAAGCTGGACGTGACATTTGGGGACATGGTTTAGTAGGCAAAATGGTGTTGGGCTGACCGTTGGATTTGATGATCTTAGAGTTTTTTTCCAAACTTATTAATTCTATGATTTTATTACTAGTAATACCTGCAGCTTTTTATAACAAATCAGGATTCCCCTGTCAGGAGTTGTAACTATTTTCTTCCTAAGCAGAGCTAGGCCAGGATGCCATTCCCACTCCCAAAACACACATTGTGCCAGATACACACAAAGCTGCCAAGAAAATGTTTAGGTGTGCAATCTACAAAAACTCGTCAGACAGGTATCAGCACAAAGGCAGGAGTTAAATAACCCCCAAATACACAACACTGTAGAAGACAGAAGACAACAAAGTTAAAATAGCTGAAAGGATTCCTTTTCCCTCAGCAAAATACCATTAGGTAAAACTCAAATGTTTTCATCACAGTTTAAGAAATATTCCTAGCCATTCACCATACCAAAAGACATTGCGAAAGAAACACTATGGGGGTGCTTTTAGCAGTATGCAAATGGTTTGCTAACACACACCCACATAAGCTTCGTTCTCTCTCCAGCAGCTGCCTTGGAGATTTTAGCATGGCAATGCATAACAGACAGAGACAATGAAAATCCAATCCCTTTATCAAGAGTCTCTTACTTGTTAGAGGAGACTGAAGTGCACCTAAGGTAAAACTGTACCGAAAAAACCAGTATAAAAATAGAACAAACTTCTTACTAATGGCAGAGGTGGGGAATTCTCGCAACACTTTCAGTGCACAGCAGAAAGAGCTAATCCTCCCTCAAATTCAGGTAACACCCCTTTGCTGTAATGAAATGCACTTTTTTATCTGAGAAAATCTAAGGTGTCCATCACTGCATCCTCTGCAACACTGTCTGAACACAAGCGCTTTTAGTGGCTTACACTTGAATGCACGCAATTATAAAAATAATGTATGCAAATCTGAAATCTGCTGCATATATATTAGCTACATCAGGTGCAGATGAGTACAGATAAGAGAAGCGCTTTGCAAAACATAGGAGCTCCTTTCTAAGAAGAAATAAAGAGTGTTGCTGGAACACCACTCCAACAACAGCTGCCCTATTTATATAGTACAAAAGCTCACATGGTTTGTTATTTTGCTTAAAAGAGTGTTCGGCTATTGTACAGAAAATAGAGGCAGATTTTGCCAGGCTTATTTTGATTGCACCAGGAAAAGAAATAACCACCCTGTCAATGAACCTAAACTCAAAGAACTAAAGATTTTTTTCCTAACTGATCCACTTCTTTGGCAGACTTTGTAGGTATTGGGCCTGTAAACTGCAGAAGGGCCAGGATCTTCACATGAACTCAGCATCTCCACAGACGTTGTCTGTGTGGACATTAGGTATGATGCCAGCTGCCAAGACCAAGCCTGTATCAGTGCAGCAGCACTGCAGCATTCAGCAACAACAGCATTTCATAAAATCATACACTCACAGAATCACGGAATGGTTTGGGTTGGAAGGGACCTAAAGATCATCCAATTCCAACACTCCTGCCACAGGCAGAGACACCTTCCACTGTACGAGGTTGCTCAAAGCATCATCCAACCTAGCCTTGAACACCTCCAGGGATGGGGTACCTACCACTTCTCTGGGCAACCTCTGCCAGTGCCTCACGAATCTCACAGAAAAATATTTCTTCCTAGCATCTAATCTAAATCTCCCCTCTTTCAGCCTAAAACCGTTCCCCTTGACCCTATCCCTGCACTCCCTGATGAAAAGTCAACATAAGAATTCCAGTCTTCAGCAGCATGCAGTTCAGTGTTTGCAGTTAATGAAAGGTACATTTTCAGAAAACAAACATCAACACAATGCTTTTTTTTTTTAAGGTACAGTTCAATCTTGTATTGGACATTTGTGTAAAATTATTAGTAAATATCAGGATTATTAGAATTTGAAAGTAATTGGAACTAAGTAACTATTAACAAGGTGTGGATCAGTTTTGTAAAAACACAGAATAAAATTGGGGACGATCAGCAGTAGCTGTAAAACATTGTGCCCTTCTGCTCTGGAGCATGTCCAGAGAAGAGCAGTGAAGCTGGTGTAGGGTCTGGAGCACAGGGGTTATGAGGAGCTGCTGAAGGGACTGGAACTGTTTGCCCTGGAAAAGAGGAGGCTGAGGGGAGGCCTCATCACTCTCTACACACGCTCTACAGCTTGCAGAAAGGAGGCTTTTAGCAAGGTGGGTGCTGGTCTCCTCTCATAAGGAAAAAGTAATAGGACAAGAGGAAATGACCTCAAGTTGTGTCAGGGGAGATTTAGGTTGGATATTAGGAAAAATTTCTTTTCTGAAAGAGTGGTGAAGCATTGGAACAAGCTGCCTAGGGAAGTGCTGATGTCTCCATCCCTGGAGGTGTTCAAAACACTTGTAGCTGTGGCACTCTGGGACATGGTTTTGTAGGCATGTTGGTGTTGAGCTGACAGTTGGACTGGATGATCTTAGAGGTATTTTTCAACCTTAATGATTCTATGATTAGATGAGGACCTGGCAGCAAGACTTAAGATGTAGGCAGGAGCCGCAGTGCAGAACAGGGAGCTCATATCTTTTGAGAGTAGGATGTATGGCATCTACCACAGCCCACGACACAACCCCAGCAAGCAGAAAGCAGCAGTGGATGCACTGCTGGTCACTTACACAAGAGTATTCACGAGGACATTGCAGTACATGCTCCCCTTCCTTGCCAGACTTAGAGGAAAATTTTGTTTCCATGCTTTACAGGGAAAATTTCCTTTAGTCATAATACAAGGAGCTGGAATAAATTCTTGTCTTTTTATTCTCAATCAGTGTGTCAATCATTAAAACTAGAACCCTGTTCAGCCTTGGCTTTAGCTGACTTACAAAATGAGCTGCATTACCACTCTGTTCAGAGATTTGCTGGCACAATAAAATTTGCCTCTGTTATGTGTAGTTAAGCCACTCTAGATAGCTTGCACGCTGTGCCAAGGACAGATGCACAGAGAAGATGCTGCTCTACCATTTTCCTGGACAACATTAGGGAACTTTACCTTTTCAAAGCCCTTTTCCCTGCCTCCCCTCTATTTGATGTTTCCACCTTTCTAAAAAGATTATTTAAAAAAAAAAAGAATGAAACTCAACACTGTATTGGATCAATAGTTCTCAAAGCTGCACTATATCCTTCTTTTTAAACTAAGTCTTTATATTGCTAGCCAGTGTGCTTACTCCAGGGAGAGGATTACCCTTGGGAAATCTGCTGTAGTTTTCATAGAGGTGGCAAGAAAGGAGGATATTCAGCCTCATCAATGAATGATTAGCAAAGAAAATTGTCAGAAATTAAAAAAACTTGCTTTTTTAAAATTTGCCCCCACCTTCAGTACCAAGTGCTGTTTTGGGCATCACAATAAAGCTGGTGAAGGGGCTGGAGAACAGGCCTTATGACGAACGGCTGAGAGAGCTGGGGTTGTTTAGCCTGGAGGAGACAGAGAGGAGACCTCATTGCTCTCTGTAACTACCCGAAAGGAGGTTATAGAGAGGAGGGTGCTGGCCTCTTCTCCCAAGTGACAGGGGACAGGACAAGAGGGAATGGCCTCAAACTTACAAATTTGCATGAGCGGGCTGCATTAGAGGCCAGGATTTAGATATCCAACATTTAGGTACTATTGGTATTCACAATATTGATGCTGCTTCAGCTGTCATTAAAAGTCCCAGAGATAACTAATTCTGCAGCTGGAAAAACACACAGACACATAGCTCTGCCAAGCAGCTGGGTGCGAGCTCTTGCCTAAGCCCAGATGACAGATCGCTTGCTCCTGTGCCCAGCTCGAGTTCTTGAGTGTGCCAACTCTAACCAGGAAAACAAATACATCATTAGCAACAACCACGACAAGAACAGAGAACTCAAGTGAACAGCATTACGCCATTGCATGTGGTGCTGTATGTTTGGCATCGCCTGTTGTGCTGCTCTTCCCATTTCCAGAGGGATGCAGTGCTGCTGCATACAGCTCAGAGAGCAGCAACAGGAACAGTAAGGAGGATTGATGAGCCACCAGACAAGAAAGGTGAGAGACAGAGACTACTTCTTCAACCTGAAAAAGGCAGAGTGGAGCAGGGGCTTCTGAGTGGCATGGAGAGAGAGAAAAGTGATGCACTGCTCACAATCTCTTCCAGTACACAAATGAGAAGGATGCAGATCCACAGCCCTAGCAATACCTCCTGCAACATAAAGAAGGAGCCCAGCTTGTTGTCACCAGGTGCCGCAAATCTTAACTGCCTGTGGCTTCACAAAGCACGCTGACATGCCAGCAGAAGAAAAGATGTCCATCAAAGACTAGTAAGATCATTCCTGTGGCTCAGGAACTTCTAGTACAAAAAAATAGCTGCAACCAGGGAAAGAGTATTAGGAAGAATCTCCATACATTTGCTTAGTAGGTTTCTTTGACTTCTATTGTCATCTATAAAAAAAAAAGATCCCAAGCACCAATACAGGCTAGAAGGAGCATAGATTGAGAATAGCCCTAAGGAGAAGGATTTCGGTGTGCGGGTGGATGAGAAGCTCAACATGAGCCAGCAATGGGCAACTGCAACCCAGAAAGCCAACTGGACTTCATCAAAAGAAGTATGGCCAGCAGGTCAAGGGAGAGGATTCTCCCACTCTACTCAGTCCACCCTTGTGAGACCTCACCTGGAGTTCTGTGTCCAGAGTGACCGAGTCCAGAGGAGGCCACAAAGATGATAAGAGGGTTGGAGAACCTCCCATACAAGGACAGGATGAGAGTGGCTTGTTCACCCTAGAGAAGAGAACGCTCTGGGGAGAACTTAAAGCAGCCTTCGAGTTCCAGAAGGGGCCTCCAGGGAAGCTGGGGAGGGGCTCTTTATCACGGAGTACAGGGACAGAATGAGAGAGAATGGTTATAAGCTTGAAAGAGAGGAGATTTGAAAGAAATATTAGGAAATTTTTTTTTCCTGTGAGGGTGGTGAGGCACTGGCCCAGGCTGCCCAGAGAAGTCGTGGATTCTCAATCCCTGGAGGTGTTCAAGGCTAGGCTGGATGAGGCTCTGAATAACCTGATGCGGTAGAAGGTGTCCCTGCCCATGGTAGGACCGTTGGAACTGGATGATCTTTAATGGCCCTTCTAACCCAAACTATTCTATGATTCCATGATATCAGTGGAGTAGACCTTACGATGTGACCCAAGACAACATTTTCTGAATCAATGCCAATAGCATTTTGCACAGGAAAATAAAACATACTTCAAAACAATTAGTTACCTTTTTTTTTTCCTATCCTCAAATTCATGGTTTTAACTCAAGCTCAATATTTTTGACTGCTTCAAGGTCAGCAATAATATTATATTCACCACCTGCCTGCACAATGTCTAGCCCAATTTCCTGACCTTCAACAGCATCCCCTGAACAGCACAAACACTGACAGTGCCACAGGCCCTACCAACTATACATGAGAACTACACGCATGAAGTCTGTCCCTCACACAGACCAGTGACCCACCAGGATGAGTTTGCAGACATGGGGAGGTGAGGGGTTGAAGGAACTTTTGGGTATGTTCAGGTCTGCAGCTATCACTGCTTGGTGACTGGCTCAGATGTGGACGGCCCCACATTCCATCCATCAGTCATCACAGTAAAACCCCATGGAAATAGCTTTAAACCATGTGGTAGGAGAAATCAAAGGACTGTGAAAATCTTTAGCTGTCTTTAGATCTGTAGAATCATAGAATGTGTTGGGTTGAAGAGAACGTTATAGGTCATCCAGTCCAACCTTCTTGCAGGAGCAGGGACATCTTTAACCAGATCAGGTTGCTCAGAGTCTCATCCAAGCTGCCCTTCGATGTTCCCAGGGATGGTGATACAATATGTGCAATATTTCTAAGGTAAATATTTCAATTTAAACTGAAGTACAGTTAAGTTTTGTTTAAGCAGTTGTGGTTTTTGAAAGTTAGACAGAATGTTCCTCTGACAGTAGGTCTCTTTACAACAGTGTTTTCTAGACATTGTTTGTTCCTTGAAAATGGTAACGTATTGTGTGAGGAATGATTTGTGATAAACAGATGTTTCTTCTTTTGTAACCACCTCTGTTTGGAATCCTAACTAATCTGAAAGGCAAGGTCAAGCAGAGAGCTGGAGCCAGCTCCAAATTAGCAAGACTTTTGACTGTTGCAAAGGTTCAGAACATTAAAATTAGACTTTGGAGAATAACAGAATATTCATAAGATTTCTGGGAAAATTTATATGTATACATGTAAGTGGGAAATATAGTCTATAACTAGTCTTTGTCTCATTACACATGATTGATGAAGATCATTCCTGCATGTTGTCTAGGCCTGATAAAGGATGCTTGCTTTCTAAAATTCCAAAACAAGTCTTAGAGAGTTCTATTTGCCAACTCTTTTGGTATCAATGGTGCCTGCACTACCTCCCTGGGCAACCTGTGCCAGTGTTTCACCACTCTCACTGTGAAAATTTCCTTCTTATACCCAGTCTAAATCTACCCTCCCTTAGTTTAAAAGCAATAAGGATTGGTCAAATTCCCTCCAAGGGGAGGATGGAGTACCTTTTTATATATACAAATATGAATAGAAATATGACTACAAATGTTTTACTTTCTGCCAAGTAAAAGCGGTGCTTGCATTGTGATGTCATGATCTAAGATTCAAGAGAGCTGAACTATGCTGATATACCAATAATGAATAATTTTTCTAATGTTTTACTAGTGTCACCACTTAACTGCTGAAAACAAGGAGCTGAAACAGTGTGGGGGTACAGGACACCGTTATACATCATGCAGCATCCCCTACAGCTAATGGCACCATCCCATACCTTGCAACAGTTTTACAAGGATCCGCTCTTCCCAAGCAGTGGATGATCAGGAGATGCCCTGCACCTTTACAGTAATGAATTTCTAATTCCCAAGGATTAAACATTTATGGTGGATGATCAGGCAGCGATGAGCTGATGCACATTTCCACTTCCTTTCATTACTGCACACTGATTTACTCAAGCAGAGGAGTAGCGGGCTTATGCCTAGCACAAAGGATGCTGACAGTAAACACACTGAACAAAAGCATTTTTATATTTTTCCAGGCTGGTTCTTCAGCAACAACACACAGCACCACTGTCATGACAGAGAGTCTTACAAGAAGTCAGCATCGAGTCCATTGCAGACCAGCTCTGACTGACAGTGAAAGTCTCCCCTGCTGCACAGCCTGGTGGGGTGCCTGATCACCTTTTAAAAGGAGAGAGTATGCAGCTTCATTGCCTTCCTCTGGATACGCTACAGTACAAGAAAGATATTGAGCTGATAGAGTATGCCCAGAGCTGGTCAACGAAGCTGGTGAAGGGTCTGGAGAACAAGTCTTATGAGAAGCAGCTAAGGGGACTGGGCTTTTTTAACTTGGAGAAGAGGATATTGAGGGAGACCTCCTGAAAGGAGGTTGTAGGGAGGTGGTTGCTGGGTGATAGGATGAGAGGAAATGGCCTCAAGTTGTGCCAGGGGTGGTTTAGACTGGATATTAGGAAAAAAGTATTTACTGAAAGAGTCATAAAGCATTGGAACAGACTGCCCAGGGAAGGGGTGGAGCCTACATCCCTGGAGGTGTTCAGAAAGCATGTAGAAGTGTTGCTCTGGGACATGGTTTAGTAGGCATGGTGGTGTTGGGCTGAAAGTTGGACTGGATGATCTTAAAGGTCTTTTCCAACCTTAATGATTCTATGAGAGGTGTGGGGCTACCCAAGATTTTCCGGAGGAGGGGAAACAGGATGGAGCGATGCTGATTTGAGTGGTTGGACGAGGGGATTGCTTCAGCGAAGACTAGGGGAGCAGGAGGGAGCTTCCCCAACACTGGCCATAGCACATGGCCCTGGGGGTTTCAGCAGCAGTCCCGCCTCAGAGGCCAGTCCTTGACACTAGTGCTGTATGCCCACTCTGATGCTCCCTTTACTATCAGCGGGAGCAATCCTCAGGAGCTGCAGAAACAACACAGTTTCCACCAGTTAGCAATCACACAGAAACATCCTGTTGTCAAAAGTAGCTTATCCCATGAACTTCTCTGAAAGCATTTTTATTGATTTGTGTATGTTCTCTTATCAGAAAGTAGAACTTTAGGTAAATATGCAAGAGGGAAGGGTTGTGGGATCTTGCCAGGCTACAAATCCCATTGTAACTTCACCCTCTTAGTCACATAAGGCCTTTTATTCAGCCTGGGGGCTTTTGTTAGATATTAAGACTAGATGCAGTTGTGTCAAATGCTCTTACTGGAAGGCATTCATCCTGGCTGCAGTCTGTTGCTGAGGCCAGGCAGCAGCACAGCCAAAGGATGCTTAACTGCCTGGCTGGGAGATGGGGCATTGTAGGGGTGTATCGGTGTTGGCCTTGAGGGTGAGGCAGCAGCAGACATTGCCAAATCCTGCTGGTAGGTCAGAAATGCCCCCTGGCCATGAGATACTGTATTTTTCCTTTTAGAGAAGGTTTGTGGTGGAGAGGTGCTGGGCACCACAACGGACATCCAAGACCCTGAACCTGCTTGCAGCTGCTCTGGGGCACCCCATGACTCTCCTCACTAAACAGCACTTACGATATGCAGAGAACAGAGAGCACAATTGGCTGTTTTCTGAAACAAAAATATAGCAGTTGTGCGTATTCCACTGCGTTGATGACTTTTTCTCCCTGAATGCCTGTGGAGACTGGCTGGCCCAGTGCCCTCTGCAGCACCGGAGCAGGGAGGGAACTGAGTAAGCGCCGAGTGAAACGAGCGGTTTCCATCCGCCTGCCACAGCACTGCAAGAAGTACCGCATCCCTGTCTGCTCAAACACACTGAAGGTTGCCTCTCCTCTGCATCTGAACCGGCCTTGAACAGGATCCAGCACGGAGTCCTTTCCAGCTTGTGTCTGTTGTCACAAAAAGTTTTGTATTGCAGATCCAAGAACCAGAGATGAGGGACAAGCCTGGTATTTTCCATGACACCACTGCAAACCTTTGGTCATTTCACCAGCTTGAAACACACAGCTTCCTAATGGAAAACAGACTTGCCTGAGGGATAGTCACACACCACAGCTTGGGAGCCTTGCCACTGAAGTGAAGCATCTTTTTTTGGCTTCCCCACGCATACAGAGACCCCCCCCCACCCTCCCAGGCCCTCTGCAAGCTAAGCGGGCCTGTAGGACATTGGTATCCTCAGCTCTGTTGGTTTTTTTCTGCTCTCCATAACAACCTGTGTCTTTCAGACAATCAAATCAGTCTAAAAGTGTTCTCCCTAACACCTGTGTAATTAAGTGTTCGTTTAAGGATTTATGTACTTTAATCAACAGGAACACAAGACAGCTCTACCCAACCAGCCTCCCAAACACCTTCCCTTCTAGTTCGCCTGCCTGCAGGGCTCTGTCTGCTCCACTATCAGCAGAACCTCCAGAGGCTGCAGCTCTTCAGCTGGACAAGATTCAATGCCTGGCCATGTGGAAATGACCAAAGCCACACAGATGTGGGCTCAGGGGCTTTATGTGACAGCACCAGCAGGTTACATGAAGTTAGGGTTATCATTTTACACCATGCTACATGTTCTTTTCTCCCTCACTGATCTTTAGCTTCCCTTATCAATGAGACAGTCTAACAGCCCAGTTTCAATTACAGATAGCTGCTACCTTACCAGCTCCTCTGTTGAAGATCATGGTAAGAGCCAAAGTGATGGGAGCGTCACAACTGAAGCTGCTGAGCCTTGCCAAGTACTTGTTTATAGGTGCCTCTTGGCAGGATGAGCCACACAAAACAGACATAGTATGAATAAAATGGGATAGGTCTGCAGTTTTTTATGCTAAGCTATGTAAGTGCTGGAGGAAAGAAAGGAGGGAGAGACTGAGGAATGGGAATGCAAGATGATGAACCACTTGTACCATGGTGAATTCAGAACTGGCAGCTTATTTGTATGGGAAGTGAAAACAAACATCGTTCCTTCCCATTCTGGAGAAAGCACTCATGAGAAATCACTGATTGAAAACACCAGGCATAATAAGCTTCCCCATCTACCCTCCTATGCAAACAGCCTCCATTAAGTCTCCTGAGAAGCCCCATGTCCGCCTTGTAGCATGAATTCTAGGATGGGAAGTTCTGGTCAGGCTTGTGGTTTTAGACTGCAGTGATGTTTTTTCTATGTATGAAACACGCACAGCTTTTTTTTTTAGTGGAACTTATGGCTTAGCTGCTTGCAATTCCATGTACATCTGATTTTCACATGTTCAACACTGAAGATGTTCAAAGTTGTAAAGAAATTTGAAAGTGAATTTCCTTTGAAATGAGACACATATAAAGTGTTCAATCCTGGGTACACCATACTCTGTTGTCTCCTCTTTCTTTAGACTCTCTTGGTTGAGTGTTATATTGCAGTGTGACTTCAGGCTCAAATCCTGCTCCATCATGTGGTTGTTTCATTATGCCAACCATAACAGACACAAAAAGAGTCAGATCCAGAAGAGGTTTCCCCCAAACAGATGCTTTCCCTAGATGCAGAAAGTAAAGCCTTGATGGAACAAAATTCTACATATAAGCAGAGCCCTCGTGAAGTCAAAAAGGCTCTGCCTTGGTCTCAATGCAAATGAATGGCTTGCAAAGTCAGAGATGCATCTGAGATCTGAGGACAGCAAGCAAACATATGTAAATGCAAAAAGGGAAGAAATCAGAAATAACAAATATTATGCAACAGCATAAGGTTCAGAGAGAGTTTAAGTCAAATAACAACAGCGAGTGACCTTTATGGAGAAGGAAGAGAAGAAATTTTCTTTCGTTCAGTAGAAGACTTATTTCTGTCACAGGAAGATTCTGGCAACTGTCTTCCAGAATCTCTTAGCTTTTGTATTTCTGTTTCATCTGAATATCCTATAGTTCTTGTTTTGCTTTGTTTGTGTCCCCTCCCTGTTCTCCATCACTACCAGCAATCATTGCTTCTAAAAGAAAATGCATGGAGGCATTAGCACAATTGCCCACAGTTACAACTTTTACAGACTGGTCTTGGATCAAGATGTTTCCTTTGATAAATGCAATACTTGTGCAAAGTTATCCATTATCAGCCACATACTCCAGGCAGAAATAACTGGCACAAGGAAGGTTCTTAGCAAAACCGCAGTGAGAAAAGAACAAATCTCTGGCTAGCTCCTGTCCTCACATGAACTGCCAGAAATTCCTAATAACTTATTGGATTAATTACAGCTATTCTGGACTTCCTAGACTTCTTTGATCGAGAACAGAATACGCTCCCTTTTCATTACCTTTATTTCAGGGGACAAATATTTACATTACATTCATATTGATGGGTAGGCTAACCAAAAGTGGTAATTTTTTTTTTGCAAGAAGCACTTTTACAGTGCAACCTGGAAAGGAACAGATGCCGCTGGTGAAGGGGCTGGAGAACAGGCCTTATGAGGAGTGGCTGAGAGAGCTGGGGCTGTTTAGCCTGGAGAAGAGGAGGCTGAGGGGAGACCTCATTGCTCTCTACAAATACCTGAAGGGAGGTTGTAGAGAGGAGGGAGCTGGCCTCTTCTCCCAGGTGTCAGGGGACAGGACAAGGGGGAATGGCCTCAAGCTCCGCCAGGGGAGGTTTAGGTTAGAGATTAGGAAGAAGTTTTTTACGGAAAGGGTCATTAGGCACTGGAATATGCTGCCCAGGGAGGTGGTTGATTCGCCTTCCCTGGAGGTGTTTAAGTTACGGGTGGACAGGGTCCTGAGGGACATGGTTTAGTGTTTTGTGGGAGTGGTTGGACTTGATGATCCAGTGGGTCTCTTCCAACCCAGTGATTCTGTGGTTCTGTGATCTCTTCCTTTCTTGAGGAGATAAGGGGTTGTTCAGCCTGGAGAACAGGGAGCTGAGGGGAGACCTTATTGCTCTCTACAATGCCCTGAAAGAAGGTCATAGCGAGGTGAGTGCTGGTCTCTTCTCCCAAGTTACAAGTGATAGGACAAAAGAAAAGGGCCTTAAGGTCTGCCAGGGGATATTAGGAAAAAAGTCTTTACCGAAAGAGTGGTGAAGCATATTGTAAGAGGTTGCTCAGAGAAGTAGTGGAGTCTCCTTCCCTGGAGATGTTAAAAAAGCATGTGCACATGGCACTTCAGTACATGGTTTAGCAGGAACAGTGGTGTTGGGCTGACAGTTGGACTCGATCTTTTCCAATGTCTATGATTCTAAAAGGGATAGACATGTTCATCTCTCAAGATCCCAGATGCTGGATGCAGGGATGTCCTAAGTTTTTGAGGAGAGGAACAAATTTCCTCTGGTATGATTCAGCCACATCCCCATTATCAGTGTGGCTGGGAACATGGATTGGCACAAACCAAAAAACCTCCTTCAAATAAACAAACTTTTGGGACTGTGCCCCAAATATATCAAAGCTGTAGCTTAAACACACAGTCTAGGAATGTTTTCTGCTGTGGGTGCTCCTTCCAGCCTAGACATCACCTTTGCTACGTTCAGGATGCTGGTCATGTAGTGGTCATATCAAGCTTAGGATACCTACAGGCATACGTACTAATGTCATTAGACACCAGGGTTTTCCTCTTGCTTTACCTACTTGTTCTGAAAAATCAACGCACCTACTAAGTCTCAGCCACATGACGGTGCTTGCAGGACAGACGGGATACGTGTTAGTCTGGACCGACTGGACCGACCACTGTGCCCACAACAAGAAGAAGCTTGGGCGCACAGCTGAAACATGAGACAGATGGAGCCAGCGTTTTGTCCGACAAGCAGAAAACTGCTGCTACTGCCGTGGGTAAACGGGACATAAGTTAGCAACAAAAGCAACATTCCTCATTTTGCTAATGATCCTGCCTTCAGGACTCCTTGTTATCATCTCCTTGTTCTACATTTCAAGCATTCACTTGCGAATGAAGGACATTCCCTCAACCCCAGGCAGGATGCTTCCTCCACCCTGGTCCATCCCAGACATCCCCTTCTCCTTTACCTAAAATAAACAATTTCAGTTTTACATTTCAAGACTCACTGAACACAAGGTGTCCCTCCTAATAACAAGCACTCTGATTCTGTTTCTGGTATAAGGTAATTCTGCCATGTCTCACTGGTTCAGCTGAAGAAGCACAAATAACAGTGCAGCCCCAAACTGATTTTTAAAATGCCAACAGTTTAGTTACTTCTAAAAAAAATCAACTCTTGATGGCATTTCTAAAGAAATTTCAAAGGGTGCACACAGGGGCTTGAAACGCTTTAAATAAAACTACTCCAGCTTGTGCATTATTGGTCTGCATAGCCACAAATAATTTCACTTGGCACCTCCAGTTTGTTGCGCAAGTGAGCATAATGAAGTTTAATAACAGGTTGCATGATGGAAAAATGTCCAGTTTAAGTCAATTTATCTTACAGTGTGACACAGCCAAAACTCTCTCACTATTGCTGTTTGGCTCGTGACAGAATTGTCCATGCCTTCTGCATAAAGCACCACAATACCAATGATGAATCTCATCCCTGCGGGGCTCCTCATTTGGCCTTTGTTTCTAACCCCTCTTTCAATAAGTCATCAGCTTCAAGTCAACAGCAGAAGGAACTAACCAAAGAGCTGTTTTGCTTGCCTGCTGAGTACAAGACCACAGATACAGTCTCATATCCCCATCCTTGGAAATAAGGAATGACATTTTTAGAGGGGCTCTTCTGCCTCCCACCTTCTCACTAACTGAGAATTCATGTGGAGATAGGTGTGAGTGATCTGCACCACTTCAGAGCAGCAGCGTAATCTTTGGAGGTGTTCAGACTTTATTCTTTAAGCATTTCAGCAAACAAGCGGTCCTGGTATTTGACTTTCAACCTCACAGGAATGAAGGCTTCAGCTTTGCCTATTTATTCTTGCACCCTTCACCAAAAGCTGACAGTCTTGTGTTTAAACAGGTAAGGTAGAAAGCAAGGAAGAAATAAAAAATCTCTCAACTCTTTCCTTGCTACTAGTTCAGATGTCTTTAGATGAAACTCCAAGTGCTCAAATGTCAGCCTTGTCCTTATGCTTTTGTATCCAAGTAGAGTCGACAGGCAAAAATGCCTCTGGACTACTTTGAAATCATAGAATAGAATCAAAGAGTCATCAAGGTTGAAAAAGACTTCTAAGATCATGAAGTTCAACTGTTGGCCCAACTCCACTGTGCCTACTAAACTATGTCCCAAAGTGTCACATCTACTATTTTGGTAAAGGATTTTTTCCTAATATCCAATCTAAACCCCTATTGCAACCATTTCCTCTTTTCCTATCACTTGTTACTTAGGAGAAGAGACCAGCGCTTATCTCACTGCAGTCTCCTTTCAGGGAGCTGTGGAGGGTGATGAGGTCTCCCCTCAGCCTCCTCTTCTCCAGGCTGAACAGCCCCAGGTCCCTCAGCCTCTCCTCATAGCCCCTCTGCTCAAGATCTTTCCCCAGCTCCATTCCCCTTCTCTGGACATGCTCCAGCCCCTCAATGTCTTTTTTGTAGTAAGAGACCCAAAACTGAACACAGGATACAAAGTGCAGCCTCACCAGTGTAGAGTACAGGAGGACAATCCCTTCCCTGCTCCTGCTAGACACATCATTTTTGATACAAGTCAGGATGCTGTTGGCCTTCTTGGCCACCCAGGAACTCTGCTTGCTCACGTTCTGTCGCTGTTGACCAGCAACCCTAGGTCCTTTTCCACCAAGTAGATTTCCAGTCACTCTTCCTGAAGACTGCAGTGTTGCATTGGGTTGCTGTGACTGAAATGCAGGATCCATTTTGTTTCTTTCCACCTTTTTTCACATGTTTATCCTTTCCTTTTCCAAGAAGCCAGCTTTAATGTGGGCCAAAGTCAGCACAGCCAGGTAAAAAGTATAGCAATGTTACTGCAAACAAGAAGGTGGAACTTGACTGCACCTGGAAGCACAGTGGAGGTCACCACCCAAGGTCAGAGTGCGTGTAAGGGGATGGAGAGATCCTGCAATAGATCAAACAAAGCCTGACCAAAGTGCTTCATCAGCCAAGGGGGATGGTTTTATTTCCATATGTGGTCAAGCTGCGAGAGCTGGGGTTGTTCAGCCTTGAGAAGAGAAGGCTCTGGGGAGACCTCAGAGCAGCTTTCAGGTACTTAAAGATGACTAAAGGGAAGTTAGGAAGGGGCTGCAGGGAGAGGATGAGGGGTAACAGTTTTAAACTGAAAGAGGGAAGATTTAGGTGAAATCATAGGAAGAAATGTTTTGCTGTGAGGGTGATGAGGCAGTATCACAGGTTGCCCAAAGTTGTGAATGCCCATTTCCTGGAGGTGGTTCAAGGCCAGGATGGATGAGGCTTTGCAAAATGTAAACCAGTGGAAGGTGTCCCTGCCCATGGCAGGANGGCTTGAAACGCTTTAAATAAAACTACTCCAGCTTGTGCATTATTGGTCTGCATAGCCACAAATAATTTCACTTGGCACCTCCAGTTTGTTGCGCAAGTGAGCATAATGAAGTTTAATAACAGGTTGCATGATGGAAAAATGTCCAGTTTAAGTCAATTTATCTTACAGTGTGACACAGCCAAAACTCTCTCACTATTGCTGTTTGGCTCGTGACAGAATTGTCCATGCCTTCTGCATAAAGCACCACAATACCAATGATGAATCTCATCCCTGCGGGGCTCCTCATTTGGCCTTTGTTTCTAACCCCTCTTTCAATAAGTCATCAGCTTCAAGTCAACAGCAGAAGGAACTAACCAAAGAGCTGTTTTGCTTGCCTGCTGAGTACAAGACCACAGATACAGTCTCATATCCCCATCCTTGGAAATAAGGAATGACATTTTTAGAGGGGCTCTTCTGCCTCCCACCTTCTCACTAACTGAGAATTCATGTGGAGATAGGTGTGAGTGATCTGCACCACTTCAGAGCAGCAGCGTAATCTTTGGAGGTGTTCAGACTTTATTCTTTAAGCATTTCAGCAAACAAGCGGTCCTGGTATTTGACTTTCAACCTCACAGGAATGAAGGCTTCAGCTTTGCCTATTTATTCTTGCACCCTTCACCAAAAGCTGACAGTCTTGTGTTTAAACAGGTAAGGTAGAAAGCAAGGAAGAAATAAAAAATCTCTCAACTCTTTCCTTGCTACTAGTTCAGATGTCTTTAGATGAAACTCCAAGTGCTCAAATGTCAGCCTTGTCCTTATGCTTTTGTATCCAAGTAGAGTCGACAGGCAAAAATGCCTCTGGACTACTTTGAAATCATAGAATAGAATCAAAGAGTCATCAAGGTTGAAAAAGACTTCTAAGATCATGAAGTTCAACTGTTGGCCCAACTCCACTGTGCCTACTAAACTATGTCCCAAAGTGTCACATCTACTATTTTGGTAAAGGATTTTTTCCTAATATCCAATCTAAACCCCTATTGCAACCATTTCCTCTTTTCCTATCACTTGTTACTTAGGAGAAGAGACCAGCACTTATCTCACTGCAGCCTCCTTTCAGGGAGCTGTGGAGGGTGATGAGGTCTCCCCTCAGCCTCCTCTTCTCCAGGCTGAACAGCCCCAGGTCCCTCAGCCTCTCCTCATAGCCCCTCTGCTCAAGATCTTTCCCCAGCTCCATTCCCCTTCTCTGGACATGCTCCAGCCCCTCAATGTCTTTTTTGTAGTAAGAGACCCAAAACTGAACACAGGATACAAAGTGCAGCCTCACCAGTGTAGAGTACAGGAGGACAATCCCTTCCCTGCTCCTGCTAGACACATCATTTTTGATACAAGTCAGGATGCTGTTGGCCTTCTTGGCCACCCAGGAACTCTGCTTGCTCACGTTCTGTCGCTGTTGACCAGCAACCCTAGGTCCTTTTCCACCAAGTAGATTTCCAGTCACTCTTCCTGAAGACTGCAGTGTTGCATTGGGTTGCTGTGACTGAAATGCAGGACCCATTTTGTTTCTTTCCACCTTTTTTCACATGTTTATCCTTTCCTTTTCCAAGAAGCCAGCTTTAATGTGGGCCAAAGTCAGCACAGCCAGGTAAAAAGTATAGCAATGTTACTGCAAACAAGAAGGTGGAACTTGACTGCACCTGGAAGCACAGTGGAGGCCACCACCCAAGGTCAGAGTGCGTGTAAGGGGATGGAGAGATCCTGCAATAGATCAAACAAAGCCTGACCAAAGTGCTTCATCAGCCAAGGGGGATGGTTTTATTTCCATATGTGGTCAAGCTGAGAGAGCTGGGGTTGTTCAGCCTTGAGAAGAGAAGGCTCTGGGGAGACCTCAGAGCAGCTTTCAAGTACTTAAAGATGACTAAAGGGAAGTTAGGAAGGGGCTGCAGGGAGAGGATGAGGGGTAACAGTTTTAAACTGAAAGAGGGAAGATTTAGGTGAAATCATAGGAAGAAATGTTTTGCTGTGAGGGTGATGAGGCAGTATCACAGGTTGCCCAAAGTTGTGAATGCCCATTTCCTGGAGGTGGTTCAAGGCCAGGATGGATGAGGCTTTGCAAAATGTAAACCAGTGGAAGGTGTCCCTGCCCATGGCAGGATGGTTGGAATTGGATGGGGTTTAAGGTCCCTTCCAATCCAAACCATTCTGTGATTCTATGATTTCAGCTGGGGGCTTGGACAAAACACGGTGCTAGGTGTTGCTGCAACTCTGGAATGCTCTGGAAACACCAGTCTCACTGTCCCAGCTCTTGTAGAAGGCTTTGCTCCAGGCTCCCCCTGCCCTCCCAGCCCATAGGGAGCAGAGCTGGGCCAGAAGGCTGCTGCAGGCTCTGCCACTTATATGCCGTCATTGCAGGGATTTGTTGCCTGCAAATGAATTTCAACATTTAAACTGTCTGGGCTCATCTGCGTAGCAACTCTAATACTCTTTAAGCTCCCTCAAATTTCTAAATGCTTAAAGCTATTACAATCTCTTTGTTATTTTACATTAGGCATCCCATTAACTATTTTCTTACTTTGATGTAATCAGTGTTTTACATTATTTGGAGATTAATTCTGAACAATGAGGCCACATGGTCTGTCTGTTCTACCAGCAGACTGGCCTAGAAATGAGGAGCCTGGTGTGTTAGGCAGGGCAGATCCATCTTTGTCAGACAGCTGCCATCCCTGCTGCCACGGGGAGCACACCGAGCACAACCACCCTCTCCACCATAAGCCAGGTGCAGGACAGCCCCTGCAGGCAGCACCTGGTGTGAGCAGCCTGGGTGCCAAATCACTGAGATAGAGATGGGTAAAGTGGCTCCTGGCATGGTTCGTGGCACCATCCTGCTGGGACATGCCAGTGCCTGGGGTTCCTCTGCAGAGCAAATGTTCACAAAGTTAAGGTATGAGACTACCTTATACAACAACCTTTCAAAGCTGTTTCATTTATCCGCTGCATATGGACTGCGAGTTGTGAGAAAGTGGCCAAAACAGAAAGATTATTTGGTTTTCCAAGTACAGGACACCCAGTACCTGTTAAGATTTTTCCTTTAAGCTTACATTCCCTACACATAAAGGATCTCTTCCCTTCCCCTCTCAGTAAAAACATAAGCAAAGCTATCCTTTCACTTTTCCATTTCAACACTATCATCCACAAGGTACTTAAATTGCTTACGTACTCATGTTTTAACTGCACATATTTAGCAAATGAGAGTGAGTTACACACTTCAGTCACTCACGTTTTTGCTCTTTGCATATAAAACTGACATGAAAAGATTCTATTCCAACACTGCAAAGTTGAGGGAAATTAGAATAATCCTTTACTTTGATGGATTAATGAATGAACATTAAAAGAGAATTCTTGGGGATGTAAACAAGTAGCATTCACTCAAATGAAAACGCTGATTGCTGCAATAAGTCTTGTGACCTCAGTACTGTAACTACAGCTAAAAAAACCACCACTGAAAACTGCCAACAGAAACCTACCTGAAGAGGATCAGATTCCCAGAAACACATTAACATGTGAACAAGCACTCTCTTTTTATCCAGAAGCCATTTCATGTGTTTACCCAGAAGAAAAAACTCAATCGCACACTGCATAAAAGTTTGTGTCCTTTGCCTTCAATGAAAAAGCACATTGGGAAGGATTTTCAGGTGACAAAGCAGTGCAGCTTCCCCACATTCTTGCTGTGCTTTTACACCTGGAGGTAGCTTTTTATAGGTACCTGTAGCAACAGGCACAGCTCCTTTGCAAATCAGAGTAACACGGAAAGGAGTGCTACAGCAGACTGACATCACCTTGAGCCAGAGATAACTTCGCCTGTGCAAAATATAAACCCTACCTAGGCTAAAAAGCGAATTGGTCTCACTGCTTTCTCAGGCTGATGAGGGCTTTTCCAAGGCATCACAATATTGCTGGCTTGAACTTGGCATGTGACCAGCCACAACCCCAGCTCCTTCTGGGAGAGAAACACTGTCAGCTCTCTACCTGGCTGGTTATCCCACAGCAGAGTGCATTTGTTTGTGCCCTTTGAAAGTCAGCACACCTTCTCCAGACCCTGTTTCAGTTCATCAGGACTTTTGAAAACCAGACTGCTCCTCCACATGTAGCCCAGGACCTTCCACACTTCACATTCCCTACACATGCAACAGGTCCTTAGTGTTACCTGCTGATGGTCTGGGGATTATTTAAACCAATTCTTCAGCTACCGCACCATGATGTTCATCATGCCCAGGCTCAACTGGGGGGCTTCTCAGCAAGCTAATTACCCTGTCACTAATTCTCTGCTGATTTCAGGCTGAATTTTCACCATTTTTCTTAGTGTTACATGCATTAATCATGCACTTGCCATTGACCATTTCAGAGAAGACTGATACAAACGTTGCCCCAAGAAGCTTGACAAATCACTTATTTTCTAAAAAACAGTCAGGGCTCCCGTTTATGGAGATGAAGTAAATGCTCAGACTCTCCCAACTGAGCCCCCTACACATTGTGTCTGGTGTAACCAGACTGATTTCAGGGCCAAGCACTGACACTTATAAAAAAGCAGGGGAGGAGGTCTTTATCAGGGAGTGCAAGGATAGGATGAGAGGGAATGATTTTAAGCTGAAAGAGGGGAGATTTAGCTTAGATATCAGGAAAAAATGTTTTTCGGTGAGAGGGGTGAGGCACTGGCACAGGTTGCCCAGAGAAGTTGTGGATGCTCTACCCCTGGAGGTGTTCAAAGCCAGGGTGGATGAGGCTTTGAGCAACCTGATGCAGTGGGAGGTGTCCCTGCCCAGGGCAGGGAGGGTTGGAAATGGGTGATCTTTAAGGTGCCTTCCAACCCAAACCATTCTATGATCTTGGTTTTAGCCCCTTACCACACAACAAAAAGCACTATCTCTTCCCAGCCACGTGAACACCTCATCCACAGTCCTCCTAGCATGTTCTAGTCCAAGGGAAGGGCAGGCCATCAAAACCGGGGGCTCACCACATTAATTCTATCTATAGCTTGCTCATAGTTGCTGGTTACAGCATGAAAACATTTGGGTGGTCTATAGCAATTGCAAACTGCACTTTGAGCTTGCTGAGATCTGGAGATGGCCAGAGATCTGGATGCAGCAAGCTAGATTCTTCATTGATGGAAACCACCATGGCCCTGTCAAAACCAAGGGTTTCCCAGCAGTTAGCACTAACTGAAGGTCGCTAACTAACTTCAGCAGTCTGTTACATACTTATTCCATCAGAAAATCTATCACAAAGTCACTTTGAAATAGAATGCCAAGAGCTGAGACCAGTTAAACTGAAATGACTTGCTTTCCAGCACAGCCCAGACAGACCGCACACTTATCTCCCACATGCCAACTCCTGAATTTCACAGGAAGAAGCTTAAGAGATTTTTTGTCTCTTTTTTGATTACCTATGTAGTGCCATTCCTCCTTTTTCTCTCATTTTGTCCAGAAGAATTTCCCTCATGAAGGAACTCAGTGTTAGTCAGGGGATTCAGCCAGAACGCTAGAGCTGTCAGCATCCAGATCCTTGAAAAAATCCATGGACAAGCTTTGCTTTAAGCACCCTGTAGCCGTGGCAGCATGGAGGGCTGAGGACCATCCTCTGATGTGCAGCAGAGTCAGATCACGTTGGGCTGCCCTTTCCTCAGGAGTTTCACTTACAGATTTCAGTTTTGCTTCTCTGGTTTTGTCCTACTTAAAGCCTTCTGTAGTTTTACTACTGGATAAATATTTATTCCCTGATGAACCACACTGACCTGGAGGAGCACCCCAAACCCTGTGACCCCACTAGCAGGCAGGAAAGAAAACAGTCATGTTGCAGTGAGTGAGTTCACCTCACATGTGCTTGCTCTGTCTGTGACTGTGGTTATTGCTTTCCTACCTGGCATCAAAATACAAACTGACATGTGAGTTTTGCTTATGTGCCTATAAAAAGGCCTTAAAGAAGCCACATGCATGTATGTATGTACAGACACGTACTTACCTATATGCACATGCATTCTCCCATGTATATATATGCAATTCTACATATATTTATTTGTTAGAAGCAGGGGAGCCTCAAGATAAAAAGGAAACCAGTGCATTTGGTTTTATACTGTGATTATTGGGGAAAAGCGAGCAAGCATCACATGCAGATGAAATGAAGTACATATCAGGTTCCTCTGCAGTTATGTGTTTTGCTTTATGGTGACAGGTAGGCTTAGAGCCTAATCTCCGGCATAAAAATCATATCAATCAATGTCAGCATAATATTCATATATCAGAAAGACAACACTGGCTTTGAATAGGTACCAGCAGTTGCAGAAGACAAGGTGCTTCCAGAACTCTATCTCCACAGAGCCTTTTATCTCTCTCAGAAGCCGAAAGCCCCTAAATATAGGGCTATTATTAAAAATTAATGAGTTTCAGCAGCTATTTATCAAAGTCACGGACATCGGATATTTCCATGATGGTGAATGGCTTGACATTCATTACTAATGAGCAAATGCGCACTATTACCATTTTAGAACAGAACATTGCTACCGATACCCAAGGAATAGTGCATTATGATGAGGAGCTAGCATTAAGCTTTGCTGCAATACACATTATTGCTGCCACCTGGATGCCTCACGCTTATTAGTTCACAAATGACGACACTGATGACAGCTTTGTGGAGCATGTCCGTGCCAGGCTGCCAAGAGGGTCCAGTCACTACTTCCTGGGGATGTGGTGGTGGTTCAGTGCCTCTCTTGACTAACTGTGTCCCAAGACCACACATTTACAATACACCTGCCTCCAGTTTAATGAATGCTGTTCTGAGAGCAAAGCCATGCTGCAGAATAGCAAAGATTGCTGCAAAATCCCAGCTTCTAAGTGGCAGAAGCCACTGCAAATATGCAGCATTACCCTGCAAATTGCACAGTGACAAATCAGCAGGTAATGACTGCATCATGAATGGTCCTATAGTCCCAAGATAGATGATGATGATGGTGATTAGGATGCTGCCTTTATTATCAAAGGCATTTTCTTTTACCTACCACTTGCAGCCTCCTACTGCAACTACCTGACCTTAAAGATTTAATCAGAATACAGTCATACTTTCATATAGAAAAAGTGAAAGAACTGTTCCTCTCTGCGATGGTTTACATTATTTACATATCTTATAGATACAAACTCCTATACACCTTCTATGTTGACATGGAAGAAGCATTCACTGCTGTTTGGTGCAATAGTAGAGAGGAGAAGCAGAAAGGAAGGAGTAACCTGTTCACCTCCCTCATGAATTAAGAGAAAATCAGACGCGATAATTGGGTGATCCGGAGTCCTTAGCACAGGAAGGACATGAATCAGTTAGTGAGTCCACAGGAGGCTATGAAGATGATCTGAGGGCTGGCTGGAGCAACTGCCATACAATGATGGACTGAGAGTATTGGGTTTGTTTAGCTAGAGAAGAGAAGACTCTGGGGAGACCTTACAGCAGTGTTCCAGTACTGAAAGGGCACTACAGGAAAGCTGAGGAGGGATTCTTTATTAGGGAGTGCAGGGATAGGATGAGGGGCAATGGTTTTAAGCTGTAAAGAGGGTAGATTTAGATGAGATATTAGGAATAATTTTTTTTCCTGTGAAGGTGGTGAGGCACAGGCACTGGTCACCCAGAGAAGTCATGGCTGCCCCATCCCTGGAGGTGTTCAAGGTCAGGCTGGATGGGGTTTTGAGTAACCTGATCCAATGGAAGGTGTCTCTGTCCATGGCAGGGGGTTTGGAACTGGAAGACCTGTAAAAGGTCCCTTTGAAACCAATCCATTTTATGATTTCAGTCAGTCCTTGAGAATTCGCTCTTCCCAACGAGGTTCCTGAGGTGACTTGACTATCTTATCACTCTGCAAGTATATGTGTGTCTGTGTCTGTCACTAAGCCTTTTGGATGAAAGTCAGGTAGCTTTCAATAGTTTACAACCCCAAGGCCAATGTGTCCTTAAACTTGTAGTAATTGGTGAAATTCAGAAAAGAAATTGTAAAGGGAAGAATAGTTAGGCATCATCTGCTACTCTGAAGCTACTGTCCTGGAAAGGTATTCCTACATCAAGACTCTGAAAGACTGAGGCAACAATTGCATTATAGGATTGCTATTGATCTCCTGGCAGATGCAAGTGGTAAAAACATCTGAGAAACTGTATTCAGTGTCTGCATACAGCTCAGTGAGACCACGAAACCACACAGAGGCTGAGACTGGCAGGGATCTTGGGACACGTTCTCGTCCAACCCCTGCTCAAGTATGTTCACCCAGAGCAGGCTGTCCAGGGATGGGTGGTTCACTCAGATTTTGGATCCCTCCAAGGATGGAGACTCTACACCTCCCTGAAAACCACCAATGTAAGCACTTTGTCAAGTAACAGTCTTCAGCCTTCTAAAGTCCTTCCTAGAAAACTAGAAAAGCCAAACAATTTCCTGCTTGTTTCTAAGTCTGAAAAAGAAAAGCAGAAAACCTTTCTTGTTCATAAATAAATAAATAAATAAATAAATAAATAAATGTTTCCCTCAACATCGCTTTCCCCTTTCTTTAATTTTTTACATCCTTTGCAGCTTACCTTTAATATCATTCCAATACAACCTGGTAACAACATTACTAAGAAGCTTTATGTTCTGGCAGCTATGGCTGTCATATGAGAGATATTATTTAAATTGTTTTATCCTTTTCCCTTCTTCATAATTTTGAAGCATCCAAGGAAAAGCTTTTCAAGCTGGTGACAGCAATGACATACTCTTATTCACAGAAATATTTTATTTTTTGTATTATTCCCTCCAGGAACCTGCTTCCTTCCAAACAAGATATAGCTATAAGGCATGATCTCAGCTGGTATAATTGAGTTCCTTGGCACAGACCTAAGGAGGCTGGGCAGAAGAATCCTGGTTCAAGAGACATGTGCTCCCCCCTCACCTAATTACTCTTTTACTAAAATGCATGACTCCAACAATGAAATCCTAAATGAGATTGTGAAATCAAGGATTTGAAAGGCTCCTCCATGAACTCAACTATCCTGCAAGCCATACACCTGTTGAAAAGGTGCACATCTTAGTAGTGAAGGACAATGCAAACCATGATTTACAGCTAGCAAGAGAAGGAGGAAAAGAAAACTCTTATAACCATGTTCCAGTATTTCCAGGGTGGCTACAAAGAAGATGGAGACTTCCTTTTCACAGGGGGTAATGTGGAAGGGGTATAAGTTACTCCTTGGGAGATTCTGATTGAGCACGAGGAAGATTTTTTACAGTGAGACCCATCAGACATTGGAATAACCTTCCCAGGCCAGTGGTGGATTCTCCAACATCAGACATTTTTAAGATTCAGTTGGAGAGGTGTTGGCCCTTCTTGGCTGAACTGTGCTTTTGCCAAGAAAGGTTGGACCAGATGATCCTTGAGGTCCCTTCCAACCTGGTCTTCCGTAATTCTATGAAAATTCTGCACAAGTGCCAAGCTGAAGCTGTAAGAGCAACTCAGCTTGCAAAACCCCTTTTTCCAAGTGTTGGCATTGAGATGATCGGTGCACCAATACAGCACAGGCAAGGATTTTCCACTGATGCTTTTTTTTTTGCATTCAGAGGGGAAAGGGGAGGACCTGAAAGAAATAATCATGCAGTGAACAGGTGTCGTAACTTATGGGTGCCATTGAATGGGCCAAGTTGAGCTGGAAAGTTCTCTGAAACAAAATTATCTGAGCTTGAAGCAAGTTATATACACAGTGACATAAATTTAAAACCCAGTCAGCAATGTGCTGGGGCATGTGTAATTACGTTCAAGCACGTAAATACCTTGGACTACTCGCAGGTTTAAGGAATAAGCATATAATGAAAGGTTTCCTAAGCCAAGGCTTTAGAAGACGCACAGTATTCAGTGAATTCCTCTCCTAGACTTGTAAAAAGTTTAGCTTACAGGCATGGACATTAACTCCTGGAAACATGAAGGAAGAGTGATGCTTTTTACAGACACTGGGCTGAGAAAGGCAGCCAGTAGTGATGGACCACTCATCATGCTTTACCTAATGTTCAGCATCAGTTCCCCTCACAGCAAACTCAATTGGCTTTTTCTTGCCTTACCTCCACAGAGAAGAAATCATGGGCATCTGAATGTTTTCATATGGGAAAACCTTTGTGGTCCCTATCCACATGGTCTTCACTCTCCCTCACCTTCTTCATCTCTTTTTTTCCAGCTGGATAAACCCATAATGTTAGGGATTTATTACAGTTCCCTAAACTTCACCTCATTCTAGCACTGCACTCGGGATTGTCCCCAGCACCCCCCTGGGCGAGGGGTTATTCAAACTGCCAGACATATCCCAGTGGAGGTCTTGCCAGCCTTCAGCACAGCCTCTGACACCTTACCTTCTATGAGGTGCATCCATCAACCAGGTGCCCTGGTCAGCCACAGATCTCACTCTACCCATTAACTAGGTACCACCCACTTTGCTTCCTGTTCTGCAATTGTGTCTGTGATGTTTCAGTACAATCCTTCACACACACGTTCATTTACTGGTAACCACATTTTTGTTTTTCACTATGTTCAAACAAGCTATCCAGTTTGTCAAAGTTACCGAGTCCAAACCTTGCCCTCAGAGATCTTCCAGCTCTTTGAAGTTTGACATGACTGGGAAACTGTACAAGCACTGTCTGCATTCAAAAGCTTGGATGATGAGAAATACTGAACACAAAAGAAACCAAGGGCACCTGGGATAGGTATCCCCATGAAATACCTTTCATTTTACAGGATGTCACCGAGAATTGCTCTTCCCTTGCTATTTCTCAATCAGTCATGTATCCACTCCAGTACTCCCCTAAACTGCTTACATGAGCATCATTTGAGCGTGAATCCAGACACACATTCTCAGTTTCTTCACTCTTCATCCATGCGAGGCCGGTAATCCTGTCCAAAAGGACATTAGGTTACTACAATGCAACGTGTGCTTGGCAAGTTCATGTTGGTTGTTTTTATTACCCTCCAAAAGCTCAAAACTTGATTGTTTAATAATTTGTTTTAATATTTCCTCAGTGATCTGAGTTAGGCTGTCTGGCAACTGAACCCCCTTCACCCTCAACTTCTCCATTGCGTTTGTTCTCCTCCAGTCTCAAGAGATAGTCGGTCTTCCAAAAATTCTCTGCAATAACTGCAGACACGTTTAAGCACTGACTAATTCATTAAGTGTTTTAAAGTTAATTTCATCCCACCTGTTAGATAGAATACATCCATCTTACATAAATCATCTTTAACAAAGATGCTACCAGCGAACTGTCAGTACTCTTTTTATCCTAAAAGTGTCCTTCCAGAACATTCCATTGGAAACCCTTCATCCTAAGCTGGCATGCTAAAATTGTCTCTCACTTATCCATCTTCTAGCAGTCTACTCACACATAACACCATCCCAAGTTTGAGGACAGAGACCACAGAATAGTTTGGGTTGGAAGGGATCTTAAAGACCATTCAGTTCCAACACCCCTTCCATGGGCAGGGACACTTTCCACTCAATCAGGTTGCTCAAAGCCTCATCCAGTCTGGCCTTGAACACTTCCAGGGACGGGGCATCCACAACTTCTCTGGACAACCTGTGCTAGTGCCTCACTACCCTCACATGAAAACATTTCTTCATAGCACCTACTCTTAATCTCCCCTCTTTCAGCTTAAAAACTATTCCCCCTTGTCCTGTCCATGCAGCTCCTGATAAAGAGCTCCTTCCCATCTTTCCTGTAGATATCTCCCTGGCCCCCTCAAGAGCACATCTTCATGGCGGGGTGCTGCTGAAGAGGACTGGCTAAGGGCAGAGCCTTTTGGGTAGCTAATTGACTAAGAGGAAGACTGCAACCTCAGTCAGACATAAAGTCACTTGGAAGCCACAGTCCTGGGGTAGTGAGGTGTCCAGCTCCACAGCAGGGACCAGCAACCTTGGTACCTCCATCACCTCCTTGGACAGACTGGTTGGAGAGGTAGTGAGAGTGACTGAACAGGGATAATTTCTAAGTGGACCCTGCGACACAGCTTCAGATTGCCACATAACCACTCACAGGTGCTTCTCCAGGAGTTTCCAGCAGATCTTAGGCTGCAGACTGACCAAAGAGGCCTTGCTCAGTTTGACGACATTAATGGGACCTGGGTGCCAGGCTGCAAGCCCACACAGTTCTAGCCAAGTTCCCACTGTGTGCATCCAGGCAGGAGTTGCCCTCCTCAGCATATTCTCCTGGCTGAACGTAGAGAGAGCATAAGAAATCCTGGGAGACAAAAGCATGCCATCATGACACCCTGCACATTGCAAGACCTTCAATCCTTTAATGCCCGAGACAGATAACACTGCACACATGATTTGTTTCCCTCCTTCTTCAGAAAAAATAAAAAAGAAAAGGAAATAAGAGGAAACTACAAGGGCAGCTGTAATTACATGTAAATCCCCACATGGGCAGGACACACTTTTACATGAGAGAAAGGACCATCTGTTTTACGAAGATACTAAACTTTTTTTTTTCATCCCAATTATATTCTTTTCCTCCCCCTCCTCCCTAAATGGAAGCATTGCCGTGGTGGTATCAAGGGTCTTAAAATAAGATTATGTTTTAAATGAGAGAGTCTTTAAAGTGGGATTATACGTTACAATAGCCAACTAGGCTTTCAATCAATTTCAGAGGATATGCTTACAACTTCAGTACTCTTTAAGAGGCTACATTTATGAAGCAACCAATGAGAAGTATTCATATGATGGCAGACGAGTTCAAAGAAAGCTTTCTTCCTCTGCTTCTCCTTCCTTAGGCACATCCTGAGAGGCACTCTGGTGCTCCTGCACAGCTTTGTCGATCATTAGTTTTAATGACTGGCTCTTTAACAATTATCCCCAGCATTTTCCCAAAAGAGAAGGGGAAGTCGTACAGAGCAAGATGGAGCTCCTCAGACATGCCAGAAGAGGAAGAAGGGAGGCCTTGGTTTCAGAGGTCCCACCAGTCAGACAGAGTTGAGGAAGGAAAAGCCAGCTGGTGGGAAGGTGACCTTGGCACACCACAGCAATCAGTAAGGGAGTTTTAGATTATTTCTCCCTCTTGCAACCTCCCAGCTCTGTTTTCTACAGTAAAACCCAATGCCTTCAAAAGGTCTGCTTGTCAGGGTGAAGGGTGCATTACTTATGAGTTACAGCTAGAGATGGAAGAACAGCATCACAGATAAGTTTTCCAGTCAAAGCCTTAGTTAATACCTTCTGCTTTTCATTAAACATTATACACATCACCCTTCTCCCCCTTCTGCTGCCCAGCCATCCAAAATGGAAAAATATTTCAAGCATTCCCATCCTCAAGGAAAGTTGTTTTGTTTGAAGGGCTGTATCCTTGAAGAAACAAGATATGAAATACACATTTTGTACAGACCCTGCCTGCAATTTGGAAGAGCTCGAGCTGGTGAAGGGATACACAAATCAACAAGAATCTCCCATTACCCATTTCTTTTCACTAAGAAAGTGCCAGAAACTCTGTAAGAAGTGCACTGTGTAGACTGGCAACTATGGCCATTAGCTCACATCCTGCATTCAAGATGGTGGATGGTCTCTTGAGATAACAGACCCATCTACTCCACTTCCACCTTGCTGGGTTCAGGAAAGACTCCCAGGCAAGTCTCCACTAGCTTCAGCTCCTGCATCCAAATATTTGCTATGTACAAACTGAAAACTCTGTGGCTCTTGTTTGTGTCTGAATTTACATGAAATCCATCCATTCCATCTTAAGCATATGCAAACACCATTAAGATGGCACTTCATCCAAAGCAGGGCATTACCTTGTGGCCTGTTGTACAGGCACCTGTGGAGCACAGTGCTGATTCCTATGAATTGATCTGGAAATTTGCAACAGTACTCTTCCCAAACTATGTCTGCGATCTTACTAATCCATAGCAAAATTTCAAGTGTTTAAATTTCAGCACTCCATACTGCAAATTCACTGAATCCTGCAAGTTTACAGGGACCTACAGGAAAGCTGGGGAGGGCCTCTTTATCAAGAAGTCCCAGGACAGGATGAGAGGGAACCGTTTTAAGCTGAAAGAGGGGAGATTTAGATTAGATATCAGGAAGAAATATTTTCCTGTGAGGACGGTGAGGCACTGGCACAGGTTGTGCAGAGAAGTTGTGGATGTTCCATCCCTGGAGGTGTTTAAGGCCAGGTTGGATGGGGCTTTGAGCAACGTGATGTAGTGGAAGGTGTCCCTGCTTATGGCAGGGGGGTTGGAACTGGATGATCATTAAAGTCCCTTTCAATCCAAACTATTCTGTGATTCCATAAGTGCAACTTAATTTCTTTATAATGTATGCACATGCTGCAATAAGTGAACTACAGCTCCTGGAAGCATTAATACATGGAAAATCCACTTGCGTAACATGTGGCTTTCCGTTTTAATGAATATAAGGAGATAAAACACATATAAAGCAAAGTGAAGAATGATGCTAAGCATCTCCCTCCACTTTATCAGGCTGGAGACAGAGCCCTGTATCACTAAGGTTGCTGAGCCAGAAGCCTTGCTGGCTTGCAAAGGCACAGGAAGGAGAAATGGCTGAGATGGTCCAGTGAAGCAGGACATGAACAGCCCTTGGGGTGCAAGTGGGTATTTAAAGAAAATTCATTGTAAACAACTGCAGCAGCCATGCTTTGAGCTGTTTCTGGTGATTCAGCAAGTGACAAAGAGGCTTTCCTCAGCCCCTGAACCATACAGACATAGAAGCAGTGACTGCACAGGTTAATTTCCTCTTCTGACCTATACGCCTCTGTGTCATGCTCAGGGAACAAATGCTAGGCACTTCAAAACCACTTCAGGGAGGTTTAGCTAGAAGGGCAATGGATTTCAGTGGCAGTCACGCAGCTAAATACCATATACCCCTTGGTGGCACAACCTTTGCATAACTGTTAGCCTTTTCTGCAGTGAATAATCAGCAAAGAGCCTTGCAAAGGCCCTCTCACCCTCTCCTGTGCAAATATTCCCATTTCACAGGCGCATCCACTCCAAAACTCTATGCATCCCAAAGCAGCCTCTGAAACTGTGTCTCCAAGTATCACTGCAGAAGCTCAAGTGCAGTGCCTATTTCTGCTGGGTTCCCAGTCAAAACCAAGGCAGGGAGCCTGAGGGGATTAGTAGCCTGTCCCCTGCCACGTGCCTTACACTCGTCACCAGAGACCAGCTCCCTTTGGGGAATAAGTTGTGCAAAGCAGCCTTCCCTGAAGGCTGTCATATATGTGGGGAGGATTTACAGAGATGTTTGTGCAGTGACTGGAATCCCTGCTGGCAGTGGAAACTCTGGTGTCTGTAAAAGGTAGAGGGCATAATGCAACGCTAAACATTGCCAAGCTTCATAGCAAGGCTGCTGAGCACTCAGGCTGTCACCAAGTTCTCTAGGAAAGGAGCACAAACAGGGAAGAATACTGTGGCTGAAGCAGTCTTGGAAAACAGAATTGCTTACAGCCAGGAAAGGCACTCCTGTGCATGCTAACAACCCGCTTCATGGCAGGATCCTCGAAAATGCCCGGATGGCTTCAAAGGAAAAGCATTACTGAAAGGCAAGAGAGCTTCTTGGGAGCTTGGAGCAGATTCATCTCACTGAACTGCAACTGGCTGAAAGCCTGCCTCTGCTCATCAGCCAGGCTACTGCAGAAGTGATGCCTGCAGAGGTAGCTAGTGAAACTGGGCCAAGCAGGGCATGCAACAGAGGAGTGCCTACAGGTAGGTGAGATGCTCAGCTTCTGGATCAGCTCTGCTTTTGCAGTCAATGGTGAAACTTGAATTGACTTCAGCAGCATACTCCTGAGCACCTACAGGATGCATACTGAGACAGAAATTAACGTCACCGCCATCATACCCTTCTTAATCGCTAGTAGCTCAGGTGACTTCAGAGCAGCAAGCTTTATAATCATATGGTTTAGCTTGAGATCCAAACTTCTTCCTTGAACCTTACACCCTTATCACCCCTGCCAAAGAAAGCAGAGGACAAATTACACCAAGCACAGCTGTGTTATCAAAGGTGAGAATAAGACATTAACCAAATACATCCTGACTCAGATTTTGTTGGTGAAGGAGGGAAAAAATGATCTACAACATTTTATATACACTGCAGCTATCGGCAGCTCTGGGGCTCCACTGGATTTCCTAAAATACAATGGGGAGCAAAAAAAGTTCACTGTCACATAGGTAAGACACAGGTACATTTAAAAGGAAAAGAGAAGATGACACCACATTGCTTGGCAGAGTCTCCTGCCTTGTCTCAGAAACACAGCCAGTGTTTTTAGATGTTTAGAAAGCCAGTGAGCTAATGAACATTATACGTCCAATCATCCATTCGTCTCACAGGGGAGCAGAGTGGATGCAAACAGGAGGAAGAGGCAGTGAATTGTGAACAGTGAGGCAGCTCTTCCCTTTTGTAAGCAGACTGAGATGCCAGTGCATGAATCAGGCCCGGCTGAAATTAGCACATGCACTAGCATCTTCTTGCATCCTCCTGCAAGGTCTGAGCCATTTCTAGTTGTCAGATTCCTCTCAGGTTGAAAGTCAGACATCCCTTCCCTTTACAGCTGAAGGCACAAAACCTGGAGTCAAGAGACATTCAAAATGCAACCAATTTCCTTCCACTGATTATGATTTCGCATCAATCAAAAGAGAAAAAATTATAAGAGGGTAATAGGGTTGAAAACAGGTATGCTGAGAAGGGGTCTAGCAAATTAATCCCATTCTCTGCATGAACTGGCAGCACCATTTGCTCCTGCATTTCTGTAGGCAGCACATTGCATCTAGGAGGGGGATGTCTGCTCAGGTTCAGGCAATCTATGTAATCCCAACACTGAGACACACTGCAGGGGCGGTCAGGTCTTTTTTGTACACCACGACTCCCCACTGCCTCCGATGCATCCCAAGCTTTGCTCTTTCTGCAAAGAAAACCCAGGCAGGAAATAACTTTTTTAAAAAATAATCTCCTTTTCCTTCCTGCCTCCTGCCATTTTTAATCTGAGGTCTAGGATGCCGATTCCCTCCACTGAATTCTCTCTGTTAATGGCCTTGGGAAGACAAACATCCCCTCCACCTCCCTCCTGCCCAACGGCTGCCCCACACCAGCCGTACAGCTGCTGCTGCTGCCCATGTTACAGCAGACTGAAGGAAAAAAGGAAAAAAAGGACAGGCAACCCAAAGAGGCATGAGACAGCAGGCATGTGGAAATTCGTCCCCGCTCAGTCCACATAAGGGGTAATGGCCAGACAAGCACAGAATCATATAATGGTTTGGGTTGGAAGGAATCTTAAGGATCTTCCAGTTCCACCCCCCTATCATAGGCAGGGACACCTCCCACTGGATCAGGTTGCTCAAAGCCTCATCCAACCTGGCCTTTAACATCTTCAGGGATGGGGCAGCCATGACTTCTCTAGGCAACCTGTGCCAGTGCCTCACGACCCTCACAGGAAAATATTCTTCTTAATATCTCATCTCAATCTCCCCTGCTGTCCTATCTTTGCACTCCCTGATAAAGAACCTCTCCCCAGCTTTCCTGAAGGGCCCTTTCAGTACTGGAGGTTGCTATAAGGTCTCCCCAGAGCCTTCTCTTGTCCAGGCTAAACAATTCCAACTCTCTCAGCCTGACCTCATATGGGAGGTGCTCCAATCCTCACATCATCTTTGTGGCCTCCTCTGGACTTGGTCTAACAGATCCATGTACTTCTTGCGCTGAGTACTCCTGACCTGAATACAGGACTCCAGGTCTCAGAGTAGAGGGGCAGAATCCTCTCTCACTCTGCTGGTCACGCTGCTTTGGATGCAGCCCAGGACATGGTCGACTTTTTGGGCTGCAAGTGCCCATTGCTGGCTCATGTTGAGCTTCTCATCCACCAGCACCTCCAAGTCCAAGTCCTTCTCCTCAGGGCTGTTCCCAGTCTCTGTCCAGCCTGTAATTGTGCCCTTTGCAAAAGTGGCCCTTTGCACAGCTGAAGACCTTCTCCCCAGCATTAAGTTGCCTCAGTGACACACACAAATAGCTGATGTTAACCTTTGTGCCCACTGGCCCCCCACTGATCGCCTGTGGGGTACTCATGGCATGCAGGGTAGATGGAGCAACCCCGAATCCCTGACTGCTTCCCCTGTTGCTCAGGGCTGCTGTTGGAAAGTTCACATGGTGAGAAACTCTCTTCATTCCAAATAAACTAAAAACTGCATTTGCTATGAAAGGCTCTGATTAAAATTGGCATCTCTGAGTCTCCTGCTGCCAGCAACCATGCTACTTCAAGGAGATATGCTTTATGGCACACACAATATAGAAACCTCAGCAAGGAGGCTGTGAATTGGATCCATGCTGCTATAAGCCAAGCTGAATGCAGAACTACTTACAGAGAGGACTGTTAAAGAAATAATTATTGCAATGAATTGGGGACAAAATCTGCAGGAAAGCTTTTCTCTAGTGACGCAAGACTACATTTTTCAATGCACTTAGAGGCTCTCGCATCTTGTCTCTGGATTCCTTCAGTAACAACTTTTGGAAAAAGAAAAGCAAACACTGGAAACATCAGGAATACCAACTTTAGAGCAGCAACATCTCTACCAGGGCACAAACATCAGCAACAAACAAAAATGTAACAAGAGTGATGAAAGAAACACAGTCTAATGACAACAAAAACAGAGCAAAGTCCCTGAAACAGGCACAGCTCACTGCAATTGCCCTGGGTGCTATCCTTGGAAACCCCTCTGATCTGTCTGCTAGCTGAAACGACAAAGAGATTAATTACAGGCACAAACTCTGTTCTTCAAGATCACAAACTCTAAATCAGATGCATGTCCTATCAACGCCTAATTATCAGCCAAAGCAAAAGTGTTTTTATGGCCTGGATGAAAAGTAAAATATTGCAAAGATATCATCGACTAATACTAGAGATTTACAGTATTTCTGGTATGGACTCTGCTAGCACAATGAGCAATATTTCTAAGGCAGATCTCAATGAAGCAAAATATCAGTAAAGAGCAGCTGAATATTAATGAGACCAAAAGCCACAGCGCTCTATCCGGGAAAATCCTCCCAGCTATTTTGCAGAATCAGTGTCTGCTTTATTTATCTGTACTTCTAGTTATCAGTAGGAAACTGAAGAGGAAAGCAGTCGCTGGCAGAGGAGCTGGCCAGCTTTGCCATCCTGCCCTACATTCATGTTGCCCCCAGCCATACCCTTTCAACAGGGAATGCAGTTGAAGGAAGTGACGCCTCTCTCCCTGCCCTCACTCCACGTAGTTCTTCTCTATGTTTCTCAGGTCACAATGTCTAAACCCTGTTTGTCCTCATCAGTCACTCACCAGCCTGGGTAGCAAGACTGGATATTAGTAAGAATTTCTTTACTGAAAGAAATGGTTAAATATTGGAACAGGCTGCCCAGGGAAGTGATGGAGCCTCCTTCCCTGGAGGTGTTAAAAAAATATGGGTAGATGGGGCACTTTGGGATATGGTTTAGTAGGCATGGTGGTGTTGGACTGACAGTTGGACTTGGTGACCTTAGACGTCATTTCCAACCTTAACTATTCCGTGATTCTATGATTTGGAGTAATGGTCTGATTCAGGTCCTGACATTACTGGGTGGGACTATATAGGACAACACTTTATTGCATCTGAAGAAAAGTCTGTGACTAGGTAGAGATGAAAGACAGGCCATTAACAGCACCTAGAAAGACAATATATATTGCTATTTAAAGCAAAAATGAAGAAAATTCAGAAAAACACTTGGCAATAAGAAAGTCACATTCTTACACTCCAGCAACTCCATACTTAGTGTAGGAAACCATACTGGGCTGAAGGAGCAAGACTTAAGCTCTGCCTTCACACATGCCCTTCAACATATTTAATATATCGCTCAGGAATAATGTTATCCCGCTGTGACGATCATTGAATCATATAATGGTTTGGGTTGGAAGGAATCTTAAAGATTATCCAGTTCCAATGCTCCCACCATAGGCAGAGACACCTTCCCCTGGATCCAGGTTGCTCAAAACCTCATCCAATCTGGTCTTGAACATCTCCAGGGACAAGGCATCCATGACTTCTCTAGGCAAAAATGATGGGGCAACAGAAAGAGGACAAAAGGACCACTGCATTGATGGTCTTGGTAATGAGCACCAACTACTGTACGAGTGACTTGTCCCCCACCACAAAGCTGGAGGAAGAATTCAGGTATGGGAAGAAACATCGTATAATTAACACAACAAATTAGAAACCCACTATGTAATGGCAGTGACCAGAATGAACAGCACATCTCTACTAGTTAAAGATGTCCCTGCTCCTGCAGGAGGGTTGGACTAGATGACCTGAAAAGGTCCCTTCCAACCCAAAGCATTCTATGATTCTACTGACAATCTGGACATACAGCAAAACAAGGAGACCCGGGGTCACAAAATAAGGTCACACCTGAGGGAAGGTATTTAGAGAGGGTAACCTTGAGAGGAAGCATTCTCCAGCAGCATCGCTAGTCAGGACTAGTGCACTTCAAAATTCTTTCACAAAACCAATTCCAAACTGACTGCTGTGCTGTGCTTTGGGACACACAGCAAATGAAGGCAGGATGTGAAATCAGAATTGGTCAAGAAGGTACAAAGAATTTGGATCACAAATACCAATTTCTTCCACTTCTAAGGCTTGTTCCCACTGAGATTTCCCAAAAGTATTGCACAGGATTGGCTAATCCCTGCAGTGTCCTCACAAAACAGGCATTATTCTTCTCACTTTGCTGAGCAATACACAACAGGAGGGAACAGAAGACTTGGAAGTACAATTTGAAGACTTGTTTCCCATTCCCTTGCTCTTACTGCCACATTTAAACAAACACTTTCTTAGATGGTAATTTCCAATTAACATTTGCTAATTATTAGTCATCTGGGAGAAGACTAAATAACCTTTTGGGCTGCTGAGCTGATACGACGAACCCACAAATGCTGACTCACAGCAGAACACAGGGGCAGCCCAGTTCTTTCAGCAAATTCACGCTTCCTCGCTTCCCAAGTGATTGCATCTCCTGTCACTGAAGCACAAAGGCAAGGCTGTGCCTTCCAGCAGCAGCTTCTCCCTCTCCCCTCTGTGCACTCCTTTCCATGCTCCTTGCATCCCACCCACCTCACCAGGAGCACAGCCAATCTCAGGGACACCTGCGTACATCCTGAACATCACTGGATCAGCTGGGGGAGCAGGGCTGGCACCGTGGCACCTGGCTGCAGCCTGCCTTTTGGTGCCAGTCAACTCAACATGCTACGATCACATAATGACACCAAAACCAGAAAAAACCCACAAAGTTGAAAGCTTCAAGGTCAGGTTTGGAATAGTTCCCAAAAACCTGGATGGGGTGAGAGGGCTGTGATCACACAGGGCTGCCAAGCCTTTACAACCCTGCAAGCACACAAGTTATGGCTGGTAGGACATTCCAGATAACTTTACTCTTGCCTCTAAAATGGCCCAATTCTCATTGGTTGCCACATCAACTGGATCCTTTCCCCTCACCTCTAAGTACCAGCAAGGAATGCATGTCTGGTGAATCCGAGGCAGCTGCAGGCAGAACAGGGAGCAAGGCTTGAGTTTCAGACTCACAGACTGAAATATCTTCTCATGTTTCAACTGGGCTCAGGGTCATACCAGAAACCACTGCACCCCATCCAAAACCCAAGAAAAAACGCAAAACTAGATTTTATAGGACTCAAACCACACTGCTTTTATGGATCATAGAACCATAGAATGATTTGGGTTGGAAGGGACCTTAAAGATCATCCAGTTCCAACTCCCCTGCCATTGGCTGGGACATCTCCCACTGGATTATGTTGTTCAAAGGCCCATCCAACCTGGCTATGAACATGTCCAGGGATGGGGTATCCACAAGTTCTCTGGGCAACCTGTGCCAGTGCCTCAACAGCCTAGTATCTAATAACTAATTAATATCTAATACAAATCTGCCCTCTTTCAGCTTAAAAACATTCTCCTTGTCCTATCACTGTACTCCCAGATAAAAAGTCATAGAATCATAGAATAACCAGGTTGGAAGAGACCCACCGGATCATCGAGTTCAACCATTCCTATCAAACACTAAACCATGCCCCTTAGCACCTCATCCACCTGTGCCTTAAACACCTCCAGGGAAGGTGAATCAACCCCCTCCCTGGGCAGCCTGTTCCAGTGCCCAATGAAGTCCCTCCAAGCTTTCCTGTAGGCCCTCTTTAAGTGCTGGAATATACTGGAAAAGTACATTATTTTGTTGAATGTCTGCCTCTCTTCCCCCTCTTGAATTTAACACCTTGAATTTATTAATTAAACACCTTGAATTTATTCAATGTTCTGCCTTTGAATTTCCCTCCTATAATTCTGCTTGGCCAAAGACAACTGAAAACAAGGGAAGTTTTTCAACTGGCTGCAGTAACATATGGAGCAGGACAGATGTAAACCTCAGTTGTTTGCTCTCTGCTCACTCAAAGGTGTGAGTAGGTCCACATCAGCTCATCCTGGCTGCCCTTCATCACACCTCTGCTATCGTGGTTACTCCAGCCATCTGCAACAGACACAGCTCAGATGCGACAGACACCCAAGGACCTGGATCATGTGCAGAACCCATGGAAGGGATGGGGAGAAAGGAGAAGATCTCAAGTCTTACAGAGGCTGACGCTCCCATCAGGGAAACTTGTGAAAATAGCTCCCTGTGAACACTGAGGATTTAATATGCTTGAAGTCCGAAATATAAATTTTGCTGCAGCCACTCATGACCAGGTTACCATTCCCAGGCATTTGCTCCCTGGAAGAGGTGATCACCATTGTACTGACATTGGAGAGTGACTCCTTACCATATAACCTGTTTCTGAAAAAATCTTAACAAAAAAGTCAGTTATACCAGACAGCTGGAGAACAGGAATAGGGAAATAAGTAATTGGAAATGGTGTTGCCTTCCTTCAGACCAGTCACAGCCACAGCAATAAAGATGTTCTCAGACATGGCAAAACAAGGCTGGTTTCTAGGGTGACCACACAAATTGGGAACATCACAGCTTCAGAGTTCCATACCCCTTTGGAAATGACCTGTGATAAGGAATCCAAGTCACACAATTAAAGAAGGGAGAATATACCCCCATTCCAGTTCTCAGTTGCTTTGATGGAAATCTGGGACCAATGCCTTGGCTTGCTGTCAATACTATAATCTACTGTCGAGACTGAGTCGCTCTGACTACTGAAAGTCATCTCAATTTGCATGCTTTGTCTGGATTGAAAAAAATTGCCTGTCATACTCTTAACCAAACTGGAACAAGAACATCTCCTGGTGCAAGGAATTAATCCTAGCTGGCACTCTTGCATGTGCTCGAGGGAAGGCAAGCTGCAGCACTATCACAGATGCTAAACCAAAAGCATACACACCTAAAGGCCAGCTCACTTTAGAAGTCAACAAAGGCACATATTTCAAAGTATAAAAACCACAAAGTTTCAAAGACTTAATAGATTGTCTTTAACTCAAGCCTCCTCTCAAGCTTTCCAGAGGAAAGCCTCCCTCTTTGACAGTGCCCTATGGTTACACCAAAGTAGCTGTCAATGCTTTGTCCATCAAAACCACTATGTCTGCTTTAACCACATCCTAACCCATTTCTCCTTCAGAGATAAAACCCAACGCTGCCAAGGATGGCACAAAGCATGGGTGCTCCTTCCAAATACCCATCCCTCCACTATTTCAGCTGCCACCAGGTAATTCCACAACCACTTGTGCAAGGTAGTGTGTTTTCTTATTCCCCATATCATATCAGATTTGTTTCTCCTGCACAGGGTTCTCTAGGTAGTTGTGATGGAGCAATGCCAACTTGCACTAGCATGGATTGCACATCACAGTAAATGTTCTTTCCAAAGTACATTACAACACTGTGTCACAGGCAGTGAAAACATCGTTTTCCCCAAGAAAGGCTGGACTGATCAGCAAGGCAGAATTTTCTGGTAATAGCCATAGGGAAAGCATTAATTGGTAAAGCAGAATGTCCTTGTAAGATGTATGGGTAAAGTATTACTATCCCCACATAATGGATTTTCCTATTAGTTTCCTGAAAGGCTTCCTGACTCGTGACTGGGTCAGCTCAGCACAGTGGTGTTTTTTCCTGTGCTGGATGAGACTTTCTGGCACTTCATCCCAGCCTGCTTTTTTTCCATCCAAGAGCTGCATTGGCCAAGTTTTCCTTTTTGAACTGTTTGATATATGCAGTTGGAGCTCTCTAATATGTGGATAGGATCCCCAGGGGAGGGTTTGTGGTTGTTTGGGAACATTGCCTAAGGTGTTTTTGAGATCTCTTTTAACTCTGAGATTTTTCCTTCTTCCCCATCGTCACTGCCAAGCTGAAACATAATGAGTTCATTTAAATTGGGACTAGAAACACTTACATGGGATCCATGAAGCTCTATCCAATCCCATTTCAGGGACTTTGGTAAGCAGATCTGGCTGAAGCTTCTCTTAACAACAGATCTGTTTAAAATAGGAGAACAACCCAACCAAACTCCCTAACACCAAACTGCATTCAAGCAGCATTTCAGTGTTTGTCAAGCTGTCCAACGAGGCAATACATGAGCTGACATTCAATAAACACTGACACCACGCCATGGAGGGAACTCCCCAAATCCCTGGTAAGGTCCTGTCACCCAAAGCAAGAAAGTAACAGCTCTTAAAAACCAGAGAAACACCAGTAATATAAAAGCACTCACAAATCACACCTCTGTTTTTGCTCATTTTGTGCCTCCCGTGCAATTTAGTTTTATGTGGTAATGGTGTGCCCACCTATCTGGCATGGAAGTGCATGAACAGTCAGCGATACCAATCAGTCTTTTCTTTTTAACTCTCAGATATTAGTTATTCACTAACAACTTGTGATTCCCTCAGAGCTAGCCACACCTGCTCACCTAAGACTTTGCATTTTAAAGGGTAGACCTTCCTGCATCCAGGACAAGCCATGATGCTCCAAGAGGACAGACAAGCCATCAGGTCAAAGTATGCTTTCCTTGGGAAAGAATCAAGAAGCTTCATACATGCTGCGCTGGGTCCTGCACAGAGAGCAAGGTCAACTTGAGCTTTCTCAGTGAACAAATAAGTTGTGCAAAAGGGTTCTCCCAGCTTACCGGTGGAAAAGCTGGGATGTAAGCTGCAAAACCCATGCTCTGCTCATTGATTTCAGCTGCTAGTCCTACAGTAACATGCCCTATGTGACATGCAAAGCCATTCAAGCTCCCTGCTACTCAGAATTTTAAAGACTGTTAACACTGATTATGTTGTTTAACTTCAGTGGACTGTAGAGACCAAAAAGTTTAAATTCATTTAGAACGTGGATTAGGCTAATTCATGGAAGACAGGACCTGTCAGTGCCTACTAAACATCACAAGCTGGATGCAACCACTGGCTGTGCTGGAGCTGGGAAAGCAGGTAAAACACATCTTCAGTCTGTCCCATTGCAGAAGCTCCCTATACCTCTTAAATACACTAATTCTGAATATGGTGCAACCTTTCATAGTAAAATTTATTGCTGTGACATGTGTCTTAATCCTGAATGAAATGCCAGCCATTTGTGCCTACAAGTCAGTGGGACAGTATGGGAGAAGACCACACAGTGGGAAGAACTAGAGGAGATCTGTGGTTTTACAGTCCGTGATGCTCACCTGCAGCACTCACTGTATGGGTCAGGAATGAAAAATAGCAGGATTCTGCACACAGTGGCTTTTAAGCTGGCATCAAGGGATGGCAAAGGTCAAGTGTTCTTTATCTTGGCACTGCTCAAACATGCCTGCCCCTTACCAGAGAAGGCAGCCAGACCAAAGATCTTATTTCCACCACCAGCCACAAAGTTTATGTTTCACCTCCATCCTTGGCAGCTGTTTTCATTTTTTATTGTTTACCCTCATATTTATTCCGAAAACAACACAACGTGCTCAAGAGAGATGTGTCAGGAGAATGCAGTGCACAAAAAATATCAGCAGGCAGGTCACTGGAAGTTTAATGGCTAGGTGCCAATCAGATAATGATTTGCAAGCTGTTACTCAACACGTGGGTGAGCACACGGGATCCTGAACTGCAAGCAAGAGGAATGTTTTTTCTGGGAGATGAAGCACAAGCAGCATATGAAGTGACCAACCCACACAGGGATGGAGGTTACTTGAAGCTGCACTCATCTTTGCTGTCTTATGGTACTCCAGTAAACAAAAAAGTAATGTGTTCCCACCTGAGTACCAAGATCCTGGCACTCTCTCCTGCTGCCCCAGGAACGCCGTACAGCTCAGACAGGAAACACGATAGAAAATCCACATAGCTGTTGAGATCTCTTGGTTTTTGAGGCAGGGACTCTTCCAGCCATGTGTCTGTGCAGGAAGCTACACAATGGGGCTCTGCTCTCTAGGTACCTAGACAAACATCATCCTTTAATACTGTGTGAGGTCAGTCATGCAGAGACTTCCTGCACGGCACTGATTTGAGCTGTGACCTCACTGGTCCCAGTTTGGGACTGGTCTGGTTTTCCCTCACAACATTTTCCAGGAAGCTTTTCCGGAATGCTCATTTTGTGGCTAGAAATTTCTGTCTTCCAGCCTGTATTTATTCACTGTCAATTTATATCCACTGGTTCTTGCACCAATCCTGTCCACCAGGTTAGTGTTTACACCTGTGTATTTAAAAACAGCACTTATTTTGCTGAGCCAAATGAGACCAAGGTGGTGTTTTCTTGTTTTGAGCCTTTACAGTCCTCTGATGATCCCAGCATTTTTCCATTTACGTGCTTCAGCCTGAATTATTCCTCCTTAGTGTGATGACACCACTGCACTGAGTAGTCTTAACAAGGTCTCACTAGAATTGTGGTCTGGAGCACGAACAGTTTCTGATCTCTGCTGGAAACACTTCATATGACACAGCTCAAGAATTTGCCTCCCTTTGTGTAGAAACTGTGCTTAGAATCTCATCTCAGAGCTGAGGTTGTTGCACTATCCTTATCCTAGCCCAGTCTTCCTGGGGGTTCATGACACCTCCCAAGTGCCTGCCTTCTGACTTCCTGTACAAAAGCCACTAGCAAATGCATGTAAAAAAGACCATTCCCAAGACCCTAAACTCCTCTAGTAAATTGTTCCGAGCCTGCCTGCTACTGCAGGAAACTAAAATTTTAGGGCCACACAGTTAGGCAGTGCCAATCCTATCAGAGGGATTAATCTACTCCCTTTATGCTTTATCACTGAGCTTAGAAATGGCATAAAACCACCTTATGCCCACAAACCTTTGAATGACTGCTGTGCTGGCAGTGTACAGACAGCCTGGTTGGGGTATACTCCCCTCATCTGCTCACCATGACACAAGTGTTGTGGTGGGAAAAGTCCCAGCTCCAGCTCTGAGGAGAGCATGCAAGTGTACGGTGCATTCTGAAGAGCTGTCCTGCTTTCTGGACAACTAAGCAAGACACCCAGCCTCATTGTCCAGCTGGAGTCACCCTGACCACATGTTGTTTGCATCCATGGATGCATGTTAGCTCTGAGACAACAGCACCAAGACATAATGCATGGCTGCTCAACTGTGATTTCTTTGACTTTGTACACTCACATACTTTCCCTGTCCTGTAAAAAGGCATCTACTTCATATGCCCTTAAGACGTCAAGCTGCATTTTATTCAAGAACACATATTTCACAAAGGCACTGCAGGGTGACCCTGCAATCCATCCAGTGGAAAGAGAACAGGTGACCTATTGTCCTCCAGAACAAAGCTTGGTGACATGAATCCTGGCCCAAAAGTCAGCACTATGGATTGGGCATTTAATCCTTTCGCCTGTCTGATGTATTCAGCTGCTGTCTGTGTGCCGGAAGAACTAGCTCAGACCATGTCTCAAAGTTAAGCTGTTTTCTCCCTGCTCCATCATCAACAAAATTGTGAGGACTGGGAGATAGCAGAGACCAGCAGATACTGTTGAGGATGTCCAGGTCATAATAAAACCCATCTGGCTCTTTCTTAAGTTACTCCTTCTTATGTTCCTGTCAGGAGTGAGAAACTGTTGCTGATATCAGTAAAGGCAAGCAGACAGACTGCGAACAAACAGAAGATCAGATAAAAGCTTTAAGTGAACCATACTGAAAGGACTGATTTCTGGCATCACCCACCCACTCAAGTTCAAGGCAATCTGAGAGAAAAGCGCAGTACAACCCTACAGGATCAGCCCACTCTGTCCTGCCAGGATGAGCAAGTATTCAATATCAGTTTCTTGCAGAGAAGTCCTATGGTTCAGGCTTAGGGTCTACTAACACTGCTTCTATTCACCTTCTCCTCCAGTTTCTTTGCAGAAAAAGGAACTATTGTCAACTAAGTCCCCCACCCCAACAGCTCCTGGAACCAAACAACAGAAAAAGAGACCCTGACAGTCTTGCACAACAGCTTCATCAGCAGGAAAGGGTCAGACAGGATGAAAATGGACTGATTGAAGTGTGTTGGTTTTATCATAATCTGTAGTGCTACAAAGCAGAGGACATGCAACCAGGAGAGTCATAAAGTGGGACACAGAGCCTCCAGCCCAGCCAGGACCTCGACACTGGCAACTATCTGGTCCATGGAGGATGCTGGCACAGGATGACAGGGTGACACAGGCTCCTAAAGGGGTTACCTTGAAAGATGCAAACTGACACCTGTATTAGTGAACACATCTGTCTTTATGTTCAGACAGAGGCAGATGCAACTATTGAACTGCAATGTTTCTCAGCCCTTAAACAAGTAGTTGATTTTCAGCCTGATCTTCCATAACTATAACCTCCTTTTGGAGAAAAGAAAGGTTTCTGCTTTTTTGTTATGTGTATGGACAACTTTCTAAACAGGAGTGGAGAAGGCAGTTACAGGAATTTCTTGTTTAGGAAATAAAAATTTTATATGTGGACTCTTAATGATATTAGTTAAGTGAAATGGGGGGGCGCTTAATAATTTTTCCTTAAAGTAACAGTTGTCTTTCATATGCAATTACAGGTAAAATACAAACAGATTAGGAGATCAACTCTTCATAGGCAGTGAAATGCCATCTGGCTTATGAAACACTCTAGGAATGACACTCTTCCAGATAATGTCTTTTGACGTACACAAATAAACATGCTTTGCTAAGAACAAAAAGTAAAAATAATGCTTAAAAGCCGCCTTCCCTCAGGTAACTCTACATGAACTCCCCAAGTTGCACCACCTTTCATTTTTCTTTGACAAAAGACTAATGCTTTTGTAATTACTACCCCAATTATTTTGGTAACAACTCTCTTTAAGCCAAGCTGTTTATGACACATCCTTCAAAAGCAAACACTATAATAAATCATAATTAAAGCATCAACAAACACAATGGTCCAGGAAACAGAAGGACCACACTTAACAGCAGCCTCTCTGAATAGGTTGTCACAAACCTGCAGGGACATCAGCAGGGCGATGCAAGAGAGATTGGAAACATTCCCTGTGCCAGAGGCCATGGCTTGAAATGAGAGGAGGACAGGCACTGCCAGGAGGAAGAGACCTGCAGCAAAGCACAGGGGGTTCTCCAAGCAAGTGTCTGAAAGATGATGGCAATCCAAGGTGGGGAAACGGTGGGTACTGTGGTGAGTGGGCCCTGCATCTGAAGAGTGCTCAGCAAGGTCTCTGTGAAGGTTTTGCAAGGGTAGAGGGGAGGAGGAGGAGAGTGAAGCATGACACATGCTGAAATAAACAGCATCACACCCCGAGGCCTTTCCCTCCCCTGGTGAAGAGGGCAGTACGGGAAGCCAATGTATGTTCAAAGCCCACCTATCATAGTGAGCCAGTGGGAGGAAACCACATACTGCGGGATGCTGATGGGAGAAGTAACCATCAAGGTCCATCCCCCTCAACTCACTTCTGACTCACATCAGTGGGGAAACATAAAGTAGGTATCCAACCCATTTTTCATAGACAAAAATGCTCTGGGTTAAGTGACTATCAATGGCCAAGCTCTGACTACGGGAAAAGGGACATCCCTGCTGGGTTTCACATTTATTGATGGATTGTGCTGGAGTGCCACAATTCAGTGCTCAGACCACAGCCACATCCTTCCATGCAGCACAACAATTTGTGAACACAAAAAGTGTATAAACAAAGTGACTTTGCTAGGGCTTTCTGTACTGGTTCCTAATAAAAACCCAAAATACATAGGGCAGGAACAAAATCCAACAGCTCCAGCTGCCAGAAGCCCAGGCAGGCACTGGTCCCATTTCTGCAGCTCTGAGGCAGAGCTGGCCCTGATACACCTGCCTGGCTCAGGTGCAGGCGGAATTGCTTATGGATCCAGCTGAGAGAAACTTCATCAGGATTGCTCTTCAGTATCCTGCTCTCTCCAGCCAGACGAGCAGTTCCTTACTGTCTTGGTGTTGCATGCTGATATCAAGAGACTGTCATGCATTGCTGCAGAGATGCTGAGATGTAGGTGATCTCAGCAAATTCCTTCTACCAAAAATGAAAAGAGGAGTGAAATCAGAACTGGAGTCTGGGCATAAAGCAACCATGCAGGGTAGGCACGCTTTTCCCTAAGCATTGTCAGGAAATCATACAACTGGCCTGGTCACTAACTGAATTATTGCAGAATGTGGCTGCAAAAGTACAAGTAATTATATATCTGCTGACTGCAAGAAAGACTGACGTGCATTGTTTGCTTTCTGCTGGTAACACCTGTGCTTCCTCTCCAGAGCTGGGCAGCTGTCAAATGCTAGCAGAGACTTTCGGAACCGCTTAGGTGCAGTGTAAAGAGAATCAGAGAGCTCCCAAATGCCTCTTTCTCAGCAGTCTATGTAGATGCACCATGAAAGTTTCAAGAATCTGGTAGGGTTGGGTGCTCAGCTTCCACGGCAGAGTCTGGGACTGTACTCTCCTGGTGCCTGGGGAAATCTGGTTGTGCCAGGGCAGGGATGCCCACGCAAGAGCTCTTTCAAATGTGCCTGGTAAACAGGCAGCTCCAGAGCAAACACACACAGCCTGGACAGGCAAGTGCACTTACAGAAAAAGGAAGGGAGGTTTTATGCACACCACGGGGCTCGAAGTAGAGTGTTGTGCAGCCTCATGTGCTGAAGCACATCCTGGACCACACAGAGAGTGGATCACCACATCATCTTCCACGTCTGTGGCTGGATTTTGCTGCCTTTCCCTCCAGGAAGCATTTAGCCATGCCAGCTGAGGACTGTCAGCTGTGTATTACTCCCCAAGAAAACGTTCCAGCCACTGTAAAGGATTCGACATACTGGTTTACACTGGATTCCAGTTTTTCCCCTCATTTTCATGCCATACCTCCCCCCTAAGTCAGATTACAAGATAAGTCACTTCTGACCCAGGCAATCTTTTGTCCCAGAGAAACTCAGCAATAACTTGCCATTCATTGCTGTAAATTATTAACATCAAGAACACTGAATCATGAACCCCAAGTCTGAAGCAATCCTACTGTGTTTAAAAACAATCCAGCATCTTTCAAGACCTTCTCTGTATCACCTATAGGGTTTATTGCCTCACTAGATGTTATCATGTCATTTCAAAGCCTCCTACAAGACACTTTTAGTCTTGAATATCTCGGAAAAATGAAGTTGCAATTAACAGGAAACCACAGTGCTCAGTGCCTTAAGTACACTTATATGAAAAATTACTTGGCATAAAAACTAAGACAGTATTACAGAAAGCTAGAAACAAGATGAGAAGTTTTCTGTAGCTCCAAGAAAAAAATAAAAACCTTGGCTCAGCAGCCAGCTGTCATCCAATTCAAAAATTACAGAACAAGACGAACAAGTCCTTCATCAGTGCTCTCAGTCACTGTCGGGACAGAGGGAATCTGCCAGTGGCACAGGCAGATAGGAAAACCTGGTGAGAGAAGTGGAAAGGACAAATCCCCTTATTCTGAAAGCAGTGAGAACTTCATTGCCCAGACCTCCCCATTCACATGTGAAAATCACTGCTTTGCCTTCACCTAGTACTTCTCAGGATGGTAAAATCATAGAATCATAAGGTTGGAAAAGACCTCTAAGGTCATCCAGACCAATACCACTGTGCCTATGAGACCATGCCCCAAAGCGCCACAGCTACATATTTTTTGAACATCTCCAGGGATAGGGACTCCACCACTTCCCCAGGCAGCAACTTACAGTGCTTCACCACTCTTCTGGTAAAGAAATTTTTCCTAATATCCAATCTAAATGTCTTCTGGCGCAACTTTACTCTTGTTCTACCCTTTGTTACTTAGGAGAAGAGGTCAGCATCCATCTCACTATGACCTCCTTTCAGGTAATTGTAGAATGTAATTGTAGAGAGGGCTCTTTATCAGGGAGTACAGGGACAGTACAGGGGAGAGTTGTTTTAAGCTTGAAAGAGGGGAGACTGAGATGAAATATTAGGAAGAAATGTTTTCTTGTGAGAGTGGTGAGGCACTGGCACAGGTTGCCCAGAGAAGTGGTGGATGCCCCATCCCTGGATGTGTTCAAGGCCAGGCTGGATGAGGCTTTCAGCAACCTGATCAAGTGGAAGGTGTTCCCCGCCTATGGCAGAGGGGTTGGAACTGTATGAACTTTAAGGTCCCTTACAACTCAAGTCATTCTATGATTAACTGAAGGTAAAATGAGGGTTGAAAAAGTAAGCCAGGAAACACACTAGTTTCTCCCTCTCAAAATCCTCACCCCAGCCTCAATCGCAGTTCAAAGCACCTCCAGCCTTAGAAATCACTTAAGCATATGCTGAAGCCCTGTTAAAATCTATAACATTCAAGTTCTCCCAGGCCAGGTCTTCAGTGAGATAAAAGAAGGAGAATGTGCTCATTCCTCTTGCTTTCCCCTAGACCACTGCACACATCAGCCATGCCATCCCCCTCCCAGAATAGTATCTGACAGCCAGATCCTTACTCCAGCTACACAATTACAATGGTGGGTGTTTTCTGTAGACTTATCAGCTTGATCAGAAGCACAAACGAGGCAAGAAAACTTAAGACCAGAAACACATATTGTTGCTAACACCTTTTAGACTCATGCCTTTCACTTAACTGACTCCAAAAACAGTTTTAGGAGTAAGTTGGCAGCTGGGAAATAATTGAACACTTCTGTCTGCCCCACACAGCATTTTCCAGCAGGATAAATGTAAAAATTAGAGTCAATCGCACAGGAACACTCTGTTACAAAAATCATCTAGAGACACAGCTGGGTACCAGCCATCTGGGTACCTGTTTTAGGAATGCTGGCACAGATGGTGATGGGGGAAAAAGGAACTACATGAAACTTCTTACTTCTTATTGAAACATTTCCTTGTCAGACGGTTTAAATCAAAAGCCTTTTGCAAAACTGTGCAGAGCACCTACAGGGAGCAGGATGAATTAATGGAATTGTTTTCAACAGAGCTATTTAAAGTGCTCCCGTTAGTGCAATTTGTGTGACTGCCTGACTGACGCTGTTCCCGGAGCACAGCACAGCCCACACAGTGCCAGCAGCAACCTCTGCCCCCAGCACCACTGCCCACAGCCCAGCATGGCTCCGGCTTGCATAAGGCTTGAGAACTTACAGAGCCTGACTAAGTTGGCCAAAGGCTTGAAGTTTGCGCTTCAAGCAAGCGGGACCCAAACGGGTTCTCTGCAGATCTATACTGTGGTCAAAATAGGATGCACTCAGCCCCAACAGGACTGGTTTAGAGACTGTTTGTTGCTATTTGTGGTGGCAGTAAGAGCATGCATGCTGCTTGGAAGTGCTAACAGATCACTTTGGAAAAGTGGACACAGCAATCACAGAATAACAGAATACCCTGAGTTTGGATGGGACCCACAAGGATCATCGAGTCCAACTCCTGTCCCTGCACAGGACAACCCCAGCATTCACACCATGTGCCTGAGGGCAGTCCAAATGTTTCTTGAATAATGCCTATGTATAAACCTTCATAAGCGTACACGTAAATCCAAATTAACTCCTGACCTCCAGTATGTCTAAATTATGGCTGATCTAATGTCTAGACCCCCAAAGGATCTCCATAAGAAATCTTTACCACCTTAGGGACAGCACAAAGTTTGTTTAACTCCTTTTCTTCAAACAAATATGCTCCCTTGTCTAAATACCAGGCAACCCCAGCTCCTTCCCTGTGTCCCCAGGTTGTGCCTGGATGCAGAGGGGGTGACAATCAGCCAGGTTTAGGCTTGCCAGGGAGAAGGGAGAAAAGCCTCCATCGTCAGCACCCCTGTCCAGCCAAGAGCCACGGCTTCCACAAATGACATCCAGGAGGCCAACTGCCACAGGGGCCACCCCAGGTAGTACCTTGTGGGATGCGTCTATTCCACCATTTGGCCTCTGCCCGGCCAGGAGCTGCCCCTGCACTGCAACTGCTGCCACTGCCGAACATAGCTGCTTTTGGATTGGTTTGGGGTTTTTTAAAATTTAATTCAACTGAGGATCCTGAATACTGATTAGATCTGAGCCCCAGCCTAACCCCTTAGAAGTTATGTAATCTCCGAAATCCAAAAAGCCTTGAAAAGCTTAAATGTGACAGTGCTGGTGATGTCATGCTGCTGAAAGGTTGCCATGGAAACCACTCCTACCACTGCCATATGCCTGTGGCTCTCGGCACCAGAGCCCAGCATCCTCTGCTGAGTGCGCAGTGCACCCAACACTGAAATTTGGGAGTCAATACCTAAGGATACCCAGTGCCCTTCAAGGTCCCTGTTCTCCCCCTCTTCGCCCTACACATGCAACAGCTGAGCCGCTAACACAGCTCCTTTGCCTCTGCAGAATAAAAGCCATCAATGCCTAAAAGACTTCCCCACTGATCAGAAATCCCATAGGCAGCTGGCCTCAAAACTGAATGCTAACCTCCAACAGCTTTTAAACAACTTGGTATGGCTCTTGGAGGATACATGGTCCTGGCTCCCTTCAGCCAAGGCATATCTTCACCCCCACCTCTCATCTCTGGCAGCAGCAGGAACCACATGCCAGCCTGCCCTACGGCAGCCTTTGCTCTATACCACCCCATGAAACTGGAGGATCATGCTAGTCTTTTACCACAAGGAAGTTAAAAAACGCAAACCACAAAACCAGCCAAATAGGCAAAAAGCATTCCCGAGTCCTCACAGACACAGAAGAGAGCTTGAAAATATTTCCCAAACTTGAAATTTAAAAAAAAAGAACAAATCTACTGGCTTTAAAAATGTCCTTTTACCCTGCCACCCTCCTCCTAAACAACCTTATAATTCCCATGTAATGGCAGCTGTAAAGCTTTGTGTCTTTTTCTAAGGGGTAAAACTTAATTTTCTGATGTCTCTCCACCTGTGTTTGCTCTTACTTGTTTATGAACTAAAATGAACGCAACAAATTAAACTTTGGGTTAATTTAAAATCCAAGCAAAGGAATACCCTTGTGGTTTTATTTCCCACTAAGAAATTGAGGAATTCCTCCTGTTAGAGGGTTCTGCATTTTTAATCATCATCTCTGGCTAGGGCATTTATGACACACCCTTACATAAGGGCTATAAACTGATTCTGTGCGCTCAGAGATGTGAAATTATTTTGTCTAGGTTTGGTATATGTATGTAAAAGTAAGAAAGCCCTGGGAGTGCTTAGCTCAGCCCAGATTTCAAAGGTCACTCCATCTAATTATGACTTTACTGCAGATCATACAAACTACATCCAATGAAGCACAAATGGCCAGACTTTCTGCTTTGTTCTCCTTGAACTGCAAGGACTAACTAAGTAGGTGGATCAAATCCTTTCCACTGGATTTAACCTGCAATCTTCATCGTGTTTTTCAGAGGCAAATCTCCAGCACACTGGGACAACTCCCTACTGTGGTCCCAGTGAACAGATGGGGACCTAGGGAGGCCAAGTCTTGCTCTTTGCAGCACCTGGGTGAAATGGCACCTTCTGCCGCTTGAATATACTAATTAGTTTGCAATTAACCACACACTGTCGACTGATCACTAACCACTCCCCCTCTGGGGGTGAGAATGGCTTGCCACAAGACCAGTACAGAAAAAAAACAGACAGCAGAGAGGGTAACTGTGGATCCCCCAATAAGAGACCAGGGGATGATACCACACATGCAGGGCCAGATCAAGGTGTTGTAGCTCAGGGATGCTGTCAGCCAGGGCAACTGGCTCCAGCTGCTGTGCTGATACTGAGGTGCTGGAGAAAAGGAGGTTGAGGGAAAACCTCATCACTTTCTACAACTACCTGAAAAAAGGTTATAGCAAGGTGGGTGCTGGTCTTTTCTCCCAGCTAACAAATGGAAATGGGTTCAAGTTGTACCAGGAGAGGTTTAGATTGTATATTATGAAAAATGTATTGAAAGAGTGGTGAAGCATAGGAAGAGGCTTCCAAGGGCAGTGCATTTCTTCCCCGGGAGGCGTTAAAAGAAAGTGTAGCTGTAGCCCTTTGGGACTGATGGTTGGACTTGATGACCTTAGAGGTCTTTTCCAACCTCAATGATTCTATGATTCTATATCAGCCCAGCATGCCACAGGCATTTCCTCTCCACCACTGACTGGCAAGGGACCCAAATGAAAGGAACTGGTAGGGACAACATGCAAGCACCAACTGGGACACTCTGGGAACATCAGCTGTGAAAACAGGATCCAGCAGCACTGGTGGCAGATACTGTCCCACAACAGCCTGATGAATGGTTAATCACCCTTCACAGAGAGATGCGCAGATCTGGTCTGTCCTGCATCATGCTCACCCTCTGGAGCAATTTCCACTGGGAGGACAGAGATGCCAAAATGTATTTTTGAAGAGTGCATCACACACACTTTGGCAAAACTAAGAGAACAATCCTGTAAAGGCTTGAGAGAACCATCTTACTAAAGAAGACTGCTGTTTTCTCATCTCCCATGAAATCCTGCCAAAAAGCCTATAGCACAACACAACAAAATCAAATCAGAATGGTAACATTTATTCAAATTAAATGATGAGGCCATATTTTTGAGCTTAGCATGGATTCCCTTATTTGGCATTCATGATTTTAATAGTTATACACATGTTCCAGCTTAGTTACCCCCAAAACATTATCAAAACATTACTATTTCAGGACATGCTGTGGCTTTACTAATGCTTTCTGGAGGCACAGTCATGAGCCCTTCTAGATTCTGGGCTCGTTGCTTTTGACCACGTGCTTCCAGCCAACCAGATGTGATTCACTTGAGTCCTTCTCAAGGAACTGAAAAATACTCTCTTCAACTGGGGCAAAAAGCTCAAAGTGCTTTTGTGGTTTTCTTTCTCTCCTATGTTCTCTGCTAGTCTGAGCAGAGCACTGCAGGTATCTATCATTATTGAGTGTGAGAATCGCAGAATGGTTTGGGTTGGAAGGGACCTTAAACATCAACCAGTTCCAACCCTCCTGCCATGGTCAGGGATGCCTTCCACTATATCAGGTTGCTCAAAACCCCATGAAACCTGGCCTTGAACACCTCCAGGGGATGGGGCAGCCACAACTTCTCTGGGAAACCTAGGCCAGTGCCTCACCAGACTCAAAGTAACAAATTTCTTCCTAGTATCTTCATCTAAATCTCCCCTCTTACAGCCTAAAACCATTCCTCCCCATCCTATCCCTGCACTCCCTAATAAAGAGTCCCTCCCCAGCTTTCCTGTAGCCCCTTTCAGTACTGTAAGGCTGCTCTAAGGTCTCCCTGGAGCATTCTCTTCTCTAGGCTGAACATGTCCAACTCTCTCAGCCTGTCTTCATATGGGAGGTGCTCCAGCTGTCAGATCATCTTTGTGGCGTCCTTTGGACTCAATCTAACAGATCCAGGTCCTTCCTGTGCTGAAGACTCCAGAACTGAACATGGGACTCCAAAAGGAACAGGACAAGTGAAGCCACAGTCAGAAATAAAGTGGTTGACAGCAGTTACCTCACACAACATGCCTGGAAATGAAGTGAAATGGCCAAGCATCACCAAACACAAAAGGGACTTCTTCGGCAGGCACCTTGAACATGCTGGGCAGCCTGTGGGTCTATCCCATGCAGCCTCTATGCTGAAGAGGCACACATAGCTCTTTTGCTTTCACCTCCTCCCCTCTGTAAATACACTGACCTGACCACCCAGAGCGCCTAGCTCTTTTCGGTGCCAGTGCTCCAGCAGAGCTGCAAATCTCAATCTCCATGATCCTGTTTACTGCGTGTGTTCCTGCAGCATTTCCAAGAAACATGACATTATGTTATTCTGCAACTGCTAAAAGTCAGCCTCATTTCCACAGCAATTCTGCTTAGAAAGGTTTGCAACTTTTCTGTTTAATGCACATCATGTTGAGAAATCACTTGCAGGTTTCATAGTTTGGTTTCCTTGCTGGTAGTTGTATTTCATTCAAATTCATGTTATAACTTTCAGGCAAGGATCTGGTTTTGTTTGGGTGTTTTTCCGGGCATTTGTGGAGAAACACAAAACAAAACAACAACCAACAAACTTTGTAAATTTTAAGTCTGTGACAAAACCACACAGCCTTTATTTAGAGCACAAGGTACCCAGGATCACTTGAGCTGTTTTACTTAACTCCATTTTTAACAGCAGATAGTGTCTTGGAATTTTCTGCTGACATCACATCTTCCCAGGCAGCTCCAGCTCAAGAAGGGATGCCACTACCTCCCAATATGCAGAAGGCTTCTAAGCCTGGGTGCACACTCATCCCTAGCAAGGAGAAGAAATTCCCAGACTTGCTTGTTTTTCCCACATGTTTTCTAAACATGAACTTTGCAAACAACCACCAGTGGTTTCAGGTGAAATATTCTCTTCATAGAATGCTTTGGGTTGCAAGGGTCCTTTACAGGTCATCCAGTTCCAACCCTCCTGCCATGGGGAGGGATGCCTTTCACTGCATCACGTTGCTCAAAGCCCCAACCAACCTGGCCTTGAACACCTCCAGGAATGGGGCAGCCACAACTTCTCTGGGCAACGTGTACCAGTGCCTCATCATCCCCACAGGAAAAAAATTCTTCCTAATCTTTCATCTAAATCTCCCCTCTTTCAGTTTAAAATCATTACCCTTCATCCTATCACTACACCCTCTGAAACTCAGTGCAAAACTTCCTGAAATTCTGGATCTAGACTTTTGCTGCAGTGCTGTATATCTCTCAGTCATAGAAAATCTAAGTTGCTAAGACTGTTCAGATGACAACATAAGGTGAGCTGTCATCACCAACCACACATGACTTATTGTACTGGGAAACAAGTGTATCCATGCTTGAACTGAGCCCCCATTCCTCTTAAGCTCAGCGAAGCTCCCTGCCTCCAGCACCTGGTGCCAATGTGGCCCCAGTCCCTCACTATGGGGCTGGCTGCAGGCATCCAGCTGCCTGCTCCACTAGCTGATACCAGCTGCTTTCCAGAGCAGTGACAGACCCACTCCCAGAGAAAAGTCAATTCTTGATGACCATTGTTGTGAATCTTATGTTCTGAACCATAATTACTTATTTTTCAGCTTATTGTTTATTTTTTCCCCAATGCTCCAGTCCACTCACACAATTTGTTCCTAAGATAGCCCAGCTCTCATAAGCTGTCATTTAGCAGTATTTTTTTTGCAATCAGCAAGCAATATAATTAACTTCTCCAGTCTGAGACCTCTTTCTATAGCAGCATTATTCCTATGGCATGCCTCGTATAAAACAATGCCATGTTGCTTACTAAGAGCTCTAATCAAAATTCTTTCATTGCTAGCAAACAGAAAAGGGAATGGGATAAAGAACCATGTCCTTCTCAGAACAGTGCTTTATAAAAGAAGTATCTCAGAAAATATCCAACTTAAGCAATGAGAACACACTCTTACTTGGGTTCTTCCAAACACAGTCAACCCAGACAGAAAACATTCAACATTTCCCTTCTTTCTTGGGCTCTGTGAAACTAGCTCCTCCAGCAACAGAGGAATTACCGAACCACTGTTAGTTCTGACAACACAAGAATGAGATGGAACTTCTGATGTCTTTGTACACAAGCCCACAGAGCCTGGCGAGGAGCCTGAGGCTGTGCAGAGAAAGGGGTAACCCAGATGTGGGCAAGCGAAGATGAACTCTGATCTCACTATGGCTTTTCTGCTCCACTCGTATTGCTTCATGGAAAAACACCTCCAGGCAATCTCTGGACAGTCCCACAGCTAAAAATTGCATACAATGGGTAATGCAGGCAAGGATCAGTGGTCTTGGCCAGCACACAAGGACTGGGAAGAGAGCAGTCACTCCAACTCCTGCCAGTGGCTCTTCTCTTACCATCATGGAGCAGGCAGCACAGAGGGAAAAATCAGGGTAACAGATGCCCTACAGAGACATCTGGGGGTGTTTCAGTACATCACTGAAGCAGGTTGTCTTCTTCAGGTGTCAGTTGTTGCAAGCAGATACCTACTTGGTTTAAATATTTTCTTAACTACAACTGAAGAAATTATTTAAAGGTCATTTTTGTTGTCTTATTCCTCACAATTTAATTCCTGTGCCATTTCTAATACTGGCAATATTCTTCAACTCAGCTATCCATATACACTTTTCATTGATTCCCACTTATTCGTCCTCTAAATATTCATGCTGACAAATAAATACTTTGCCTTCCCATGCTAATGCATAATGTATAAATCAGCTCCAAACACAAAGAAACCTAAAAGCAGTTCTCATGAAAAGGATTTAGTTTTGGGTGGGTTTTTTTTTCCATTAAACAACAGCTGGCAAAGTATCTCACAAAAGGAAAAAACAAAAATCCTGCTTTGCTGATACATTTAATTGCTTCAGGATTTAATGCTTCTCCAAAGTTGTTAGCTGCAGCCAATGTTGGAAGCAAATTATTTCTGTCCAAAAGCTGTGATGCAGCTAACCTCATCTCTCACTTTAGAAACTTGCCGCCTGCCCAGCAACTGTGCTCCAGCAACCCTTATAAAAAACAGAGTTTAAACAACCCAGTTTTCTCTGCAGCCGCCTCCTACCTGCAGATGGGAGCTTGCAGCTGGTGAACTGTTTTGAAAGCCTGAGCTTTGCTCCACTGCATCCCAAGCGGACACACCAGCCTCCAGAGCTGGGAAGAGGCTGCATCACACCTGGAATGATTACGGGCACACAGACACCTTCACATTGCAATGTGCTAGCATAAGAGCTGCAGACCCTGCAGAAAGGGGTCTAGAAACGTTTTCTTTCCAAGCCTCTTTGCTCAGTGCCAAGCTAAGAACAGAACACCACACCAAGCCATTGAGTTGATGTGCAGCATCTGGAATCATAGAATTATCAAGATTAGGAAAGACCTCTAAGATCATCCAGTTCAACTGTCAGCCCAGCAATACTGTGCCTACTAAACCATGTTCTGAGCTGCCACAGCTACATGTTTTTTGAACACCTCCAGGGAAGATGACTCCCATCAATTCACTGGGCAACCTCTTCCAAGGCTTCATCACTCTTTTGATATAGAAATTCTTGCCAATATCCAATCTAAATCTCCCCTGGCACAATCTGAGGCCATTTCATTTTGTTCTATTATTTGTTACTTGGGAAAAGAAACCCCATCTGAAACGTGGGCAGAGCTGGGGTACTTAGGGCTCCTGTCCAAGCAGCGCATCATTGGCCGTGTTGTAAATGTCCTCTGCTGCTTTGCTGAAATTCCCAAATAAGACTAAAAGCCAAATAACAATTTTTGGTGATCCAAAGATAAAAAATCCCAATGAAATTCTACAAAGCTGGAGCTTCTAAGAATGTCAAATATTTCTATGCAAAAATTAAAAAGCAGGCAAATTTATTTTGTTTAATATCCAAGTAAATTTGATATCAAAATGGTACTACACAAAAGAGCGATGAAACAGTAAAAAAAAAAAGGAAAAAGATAAATGTAACAGAGACACATATTTTGACTTTTCTGTAACTATTTTCACCCCTACAGAAACAGTTTACAGTCATCTACACAACTTCCCAATATGTTTCTGTTTGCCTGTGTCAGCATTCAGATTTAGACAACCAGGGCCGACACATTGTGCCCGCTGCTAAGCATCTCAAGAAATAAAGATGAATTTGCTCTGACAACCACATCTGACATTCTGCAAGTCAATCAGCATACAGAAAGCAGGCTCTACCTTCCAGTTAGTTTCTGTTTACACTGAATCTCAGTCAACCTCATTTTTACAGACTTGAGCACCACAGACTTTGCTGTTGTGCAGTAAAGCTTCCTAGACAGGCAACACAAACCATTCCGAAGCCTCCTACAGTCCATGATTCCCAAGAGGGATACATATGCCACAGAACTGTATGCTCTATAACCTACCTCTTCTGCAGTTTACACCATCTACATAGTAATAAATGCAGAGTATCAAATCTGATGAGAAATATGGCCTTCAAAGCGACAAGGACAAAACTCTTATTATTGTAGAAGAGCCTGGGGGAGACTGAGGGGAGACCTTATTGCCTTCTACAACTGCCTGAAAGAGGTTGTAGTGAGGTAGGTGTTTGTCTCTTTTCCCAAGTAACAAGTGATAGAGTAAGATTAAATGGCCTCAGGTTGTGCCAGGGGAGGTTTAGATTGGATATTAGCAGGAATTTCTTTACCAAAAGAGTGGTGAAGCCTTGGAAGAGGTTGCCCAGTGAATTGATGGGAGTCATCTTCCCCGGAGGTGTTAAAAAAACATGTAGCTGTGGCAGCTCAGAACACGGTTTAGTAGTAGGCACAGTATTGCTGGGCTGACAGTTGAACTGGGTGATCTTAGAGGTCTTTTCCAACTTTAATGACTGTATGATTATTTCAGTTTTCCATACATCTAATCCCTCACAGCAACACTGTTTGAACAGTTCACATATATCTTCAGGTTTTAAAGAAAAATAACACAGGATGTGTCTCCTCCACTGATCTTCTGCACATAGAAAGTCAAGACAGTAAAATAACTCTGATCTGCTGGCGAGTGACTCTCTGAAATTAGGCAACAGGTTTTGTTTTAACCCAACCACCCCTCTCTGTTGGACTGGGTTTTCAGCACCCTATTTGCACCATGTTCATATGCTGTGCAGTCTCATCCATCAAAAACGGATGCCCAGGCTTCACCTGGAAATTCTGGGCCAACAGCTGGACCAGTGCTTTCAGAAGTAGTAGTTGAGCAAACAGCGGTTTGTAATCTGCTGGCTGGGAGGGATCTGTGAGACCACAGCCTGTTTTAACAGGGCTGAGGAAAAGAGAGAAAGCAAAGCCAGGCTTTTTCTAGTTGAATTTGCTGCAGGCAAGTCTGCACCTCCACTGGGAATATGTCAAGGATCAGCAAAATCAAAACAGGATGGGAAACACTGCATGACAGCATACTCCCTTATAAGGCCATCTGATCTCAATTTAGAGACTCTAAACAGCACAAAATTTCCTACATGGAAAAGTTTGCCAGGGAAATGTCAATCCCGTCTTTACTGGCACTGTTATTTACTGGGCAGAGAAGTTTAGTTTGCTATTCAGAGGAAACAAGACTTATGCACTTGTACTGTGTGCACATGTGCTTGGTAACATGGATGTATGCATGTCTGTGCACCAAGATCTCCTCCAGTAGTCCCCAAACACCACCAAACTACTTGAAAAACTCAGCAGAGGAGATTATTAGTAATGACATATACACAGCTATGGATTGCTGCGTCCCCTCTCACCTTCCTGCATACTAACCTTTTTATTAATTCTGTATTGGAGGTGTGTTAATTATCCCTGTAAGTCTGTCCCAGGACACACTGATTCAATCCAAATGCACAAATACAGTGGAAGCTGAGCAGGAGATGTGCTGGTTTTTAACAAAAGCTTCACTTCAAACTTTTTTTTTTTACGGAAAAGAAAAAGAGAGTGGGGAAAGACATGTCAAAAGGAGGAACCTGAGTGCAGGCAGAACATAAAATTAATTCAAGCACGGAGGCTGCTTGATTTCTCCATTGCCGACGTCCCCCCAGCCCATGAGCAGTGGTGGCTCAGTGGAACTTTCCATTGCCCAGTCCAAGTATTTGTAAGTTCTTGCATCCTGATTAAATCTGTAATCCTGGTTACTGGTGAAGGGGACATGGGAAAAGGGAGGGCTTAGCATTACACATGGGAGCCTCAGGCTCAGTAGGTATTAGACAATCTTGCTTTAAGACAAAGTTTATGTGGTGGTATTTATTTGCACTTCCTTGTCTGCTGCTCTTCTAAGCTTTCTTTGCTGATCCCTTGCCTACCCCTCAGCTTTGGGGACAATCTGGCAAGACTGTTTGCACACCCTGGCACCTCTAAGGGCATAACTTCCAGACCTTGCTTTTCCGTGCTACCCACTCAGAGAGGAGAGGAGGCAAACCTGACCCCATCATCCCATCTGAACCGGGGAAGATGAGTGCCAAAAGCCTTGTCCTCATTGACAAAGATTTCTGAAATGCACGTGGCCAATTTCCAGGAGTAGTTCAATAAACCTGTGAAAAAAGTGACAAGAGAGGACATCTCCGAGTCAGGGGAGTCTGGTGTTGGGGGTCTCTCACTCTGCGCCTGAGTATCTGGGGTGGAGGCACAGCAAGGGATACCAGAAATGACCCTGGCAACACAGCCATCTGGGTACTCCCATCAGACATCTGCCCTTTTCACTTGATTTACTACCATGGATTAGTTCATTGCCTCACCTTGAAACCACACTTGTTTCCACCTTTCTTCCATGCTTATCAGTCTGGGATGCCAGCAGTCACATCCCTGATGGTTGCTATGGCTACAGGAAAGCTGCTGCATCCCTGCACCATTGAGGGTCCATCCTAGCAGTAACCAACTGCCCTAGAGGATGTCCTCTAGAGAGTCCTCCTGCTCACTATAAGACCATCCCTGCAATCTGCTGCCCACACACAGCAAATCTGTGTTGATTTCTTCCCCTTTCCCCCTCATGAGAGGCACATCCTTACAACAGGCATAGCTCAGCAGCAAAGCTCTGATCATACAGGGCTGCAGATGTCAAAGATTCACATGGGACTCGGAGCACTCAAATTCTCCGAGAAAATAAGGCATGGAGAATTATTTCACACAGAAGAACCAGTCACTGACTCCTTACACTGGGAGATGCAAGAGTACACCAGGGAAGTGTTACTAAGTCCATTAGATGAAGTCGTAGTAGTAAAAACATCTCACACTTTGTTTGCATTTTTCCCCTGTGAACGCAGTACTTGACACGGATGGCTTGTGTCAGACGAACCTTTAGTCTGACCAGCCCCCCTCTTCCCATGACAGGATCCTGCTTCAGATGTGCTGACCCAGTTGTGTCACATGGGCAAGGCCACATCTTACAACAAACACAGGCAGGCATACCCTAAGGGAGCAATTGGTTTAACGCCTGCTGGCAGGTGACCCAACAGACCTCAAACCAGCATGCTTCTGAGCGAGCCACTCATGCAACCAGCTGGCAAAGTGCAAGGTGACCAGCAACCAGAGAGGGAAGGCTCACTCCTCAATTGCCCTGCCGTAACCCAGCCCAACGGAAGCCGTGAACCGTGACTCTGCCGATCCGTATTTGAGTTGTGATGATGAAAAATTAATTGCTGCTTTGTTTTCTAGTGGAATTCTATATCAGTAATTATCCCTGATTTAACACAAACAATTATCACCTCCTCCTCCTTTCTTTTTCTTCTCCTATCAGTTAAGAGATGGGAAGACAGCATCTCTCACTCAAGACCAATAACAGCCCTTCAGGAGATGAAGGTGGTGTGGTGGGCAATTACCAGGATGCTTCAGCAGGTAAAGTCACTCAGCCAGAGCACGGACAGCTCGTCAAGCTGCGGTAGGATAGTGCATCACAGTGCTCAGGTTAGCTGGAAGTCACAGTCATCAGCACAGAAGCCAATTCTCCAGTCAGTTTATTCCGAGACTATTAATGAGTGCTAATTAGAAGCAGCCACTTGGCTCATTAGCACCTGTCTGTCCACCACCAGGAGCCTGGGTTAACACTGCTTCTGTATCATCAGGCTGCAGACTCAGGATTGTCTTTGGTTACAAACACTGGTGTGACTGCTCATTTTTTTAATCCCATCTCTCTTTTTACCTATGCTTACACATACATGAATACACATAAAACCCAAAAAAAGTATATATTCTGAAGCACTTCCCCCTCCAGCAGAGATGTACAACCACTGGTGTACAAATAAGCTTAGAAGTTGCTGGCAGATTCCTCATCCAGCCTTGTACCTTTGGGTGGGGGATGCCCTTCTGCTCCCAAGGCTGGTGGTGGGGACAGAAAGCTGCAGCACCACCTGGCCACTAAAACTTTGGGCAGTAGCAGTGACAAGAGCAGTCTGGAGTCTGCACAGACCAGGAAAAGACTCAACCTGACAGAGGTCAGTGACACATTCTGGGGTAGCAGCTCCCCCAGCACTGCTGCTTTTTTTCACAGAACCACCAGTATCTTTCAGTGTCTAAGAGATCTTTGATAATATCCTAAAAACCTGAAATTTGGGATGGAAATGAAAAATCTGAAAACCTCCCATTAACATTGGAAGAGCAAATACAAAGCAGAGAGACTTTCTATGCTGTAAACTGCAACCAGTACCACAATGAACCAGGTGAAAATGGGATGCACAGACATTTACCTGGTTTGAAAGGTCTAAAAGCAGCTAGCATCCCTTTTTATTATTATTTTTTTGTAGAATTATGGAATGGTTTGGATTGGAAGGGACCTTAAAGATCACCCAGTTTCAAGCTCTTGCCATGGGCAGAGACATCTTTCACTGCATCAGGTTGCTCAAAGCCCCATCCAACCTGGTCAAAACTCATCTCTCCACTTCCTAGCAGGGACAGCAAGGAAATAACAAAGACCTTGCACATGTGGGGAACCAATATTTAATCTGGAAAATTCTTTACACGGTCCATGAAAAAATCCATTTTAATTAAATACTTTTATTATACCCACTGCTGTGCACTATAATAAACTGCTTCAGCATTAATATATAAAACCATTATTCTGTGCATGCATAAGTGAGTTTATGCATGTGTCTGTGTATAAAAACTATACAATTAAGCACTGCTTAAAATGCAAATGACAGATGATAAAGACTCCATCCTGACTGTATTAAATCTTCACTCGGGATGTTGTATTAGACCCTCAGTCATTTAAAACTAGTGTAAATTCAATGAAGTCAATGGAGCTAGTAATAATTTACATCAGTGAAAAATCTGGACCTTTGATTTTTAAATACTTACTACTGGCAAGAATCAAAAAACAAGCAACAAAAATCCAGTCTGTAACATGGAGCCAGATGTTATTTTTCTTCTTTTACAGGAATAGCTCAAAAATAACAAAATTAAACCAGAAAACTCTAATAAAGACATGTCCCGGGACAGATCTTGGAGTTACATCAGCTTTCAACCCTGAAGGCATTGAAATTTAAATTAAGTCTTGAGGCCCTGGTTTACACATTCATGTCCAATCTGCAAAATACCATGGACACACTGAAATTTAAAGCATGTGCTTATAAATGCTTCTCCTGATTTTCTGCATTATCAAGCTTACTCCCTCTGTGCTTCTGGCAGCACAAGGAGACTTTAAAATAGGATAAAACTTATATATTTATGTTGTGGAAGGCTCCTGAGAGCTGAGTGAGTTCAGACCAGCTCCTGAGCACACCCTGGCAGGGGATGGAAACTGCTGGTGGGCTCCCTCTGACAGGAACCCAGCTAAGTCGGTCCTGCCTTCCCTGTGCAAAGATGGCAAGAGCAGGATGGTGGCCCTTCCCTCTGCTTTGGACAGAGGACAGCAGTCCCCAAGGCTAGTGCTCCCTGTGCTCAGCCCTCTCATGCATTATGCCTGGTTTAACCAGCTCTGGTGACTGGATCTGGCCCCAGCGGCTCTCTCCAGGGGCCTCTGCCTGGACATCCTGCTCCTCAGCTTGGATCTGGCTCTCTCCATCGTCCCCTTTCCAACCTACCAGTGTTTCCATCCCAACTAGCAACCCCACTGACACAACTCCCCACACTATGACAACAGTTTTGGTTTTGTGTTAAACAAAAGGCCACTTATTGAATCATCAAGGTTGGAAAAGACCTCTAAGATCATCCAGTCTAACCACCAGCCCTACACCACTGTGCATACTAAACCATGCCCCAAAGCAGGCTTTTTTATCACCTGCAGGGATGGAGACTTCACCACTTCCCTGGGTAGCCTGTTCCAGTGCTTCATTATTATTTCAGTAAGGAAATATTTCCTAATATCCGTACTTAACCTCCCCTGGTGCAATCTGAGGCCATTTCTGCTCATCCTATCACTTGTTACTTAGGAGAAATAACTTGTTGGCACTGACAAGTCTTTAATCTTCTGGTAGCAATGTTTTTTTGACATATCTGTCCTGGAAGAGTGGGCACTAGGTTCCAGAGCTGTGCTGGAAGTGGCCCCAGGCTGGAAGGAGACAGCTCACAGCCTCTCTCTGGGCAAGTGTGTGCTGCCAAAACAGCTACACTGGCAGAGCTGCACCTTACCACCCCAAGATGCCTTTACTTGGCCATAAAATCCACAGTGGTAAAAGACAAGGGATCCAATATGACTGGAGTGTACATAGCAACCTGTCCCTCGTGAGTCACTACCCCTTCACCAAGCACTGGAGGCAACAAGTGCATCTAGCGCTCACGCAGGGCTCACACCTCTTTCCATCAGTGCTCCCTTATCACTCACTAGAGGTTAAATATTAGCGGGTACTTGAAGCTTGAACTGGCGCTGGGCCAGGTCAGAAAGCTGCAGGTCTCTGTTGCTGCTAGAAGGTCACTTGGAGTTAAGGTGCAGCCCAGCCTCCAAGAGAGACAGAAAGCAGTCCGTCTGCACGCAGGAGTAACACTGGCATACAGTGTGCACAGGGAAGAGCCACAGCAGAGGTAAACTCAGAGCCTGGTTCAGGGGATGGGAACTACACCAACACAAAATTTCAGCCTGCCATCATAGACCACCAAGGTTTTCAATTTCTAATTTTAAAATACAAATAAAAGGCAACACCTCTTACTTCCAGCATTCTTCCAAAAGCCGCTTGGAGTAATTCTCCAAGCTATGCAGAACCTCACAAAACCTAAGAATCCCTTAACACATTCAAAAAACCACAAAATCACCTGAGCTTGAGTACTTGCTACAGCTAGGACTGAATTTCCATTTCCATCCCAGGCTCAATAACTTATGACAACCAAACATATTTATCATAGAAGAGTTTGGGTTGGAAGGGACCCTAAAGATCATCCAGGTCCAAGTCCCTTGTTCTGCCAGGGACATCATCCATTGGATCAGGTTGCTCATAGCCTCATGCAATCTGGTCCAAACTTCCCCAGCTCCTCCACAGCTGAGGTTTCTCACGGTCCTGCTTCACCCTGCTCACTCTCAATTTTCATCTTCTTCTGCAACCTGAGCAAAATACCTCTACCTGTTATTTGGGTTAGGAAAGATTGTCCTCTGCATGCTTCGATCAGAAACTTCATTCTCTGAACAAAACCAAGTCACTGCAATGAGAAATGTCAAAGCAGGCTCTCCTGTAGGTCTTGCTGGAAGCTAGAATTTCAAACTCTATGTAACCTAAGCCAGAATTTGAGGGGTTAAAGACCTGATGTATCAATAGCACCTGCAAAGAAAGCCAAACCCGAAGATTATAATTCAAGATACATAAACATGCTTAATATGAGGATATACCCCATCTTCAATGAGAAAGGGAAACACATTGACTGTCCCAGAGATAGTGGACTTTATAAGGCTTGGTGTTTACAGGCATCAAGACAAATGACTTTATTTCCAAATTCTCTAGCAGCACAAAGGTAATACCAGTATTGCCCACACCAATGTGGACAATGATGTTATTTAACTACTAAAAAGACAAGCCTTGTTTAAGCCTCAAATCTCAAACTAGCAATTTCCATCTCTGCCTTGATATATCAGCTGGTTTTATGGTACTGCACAACTATAACTATTCATTGTTTTGACAAGTGTGAAAGGACACAGATTTCTGCAAGTCATACACCATCCCCTACCACCATGGGGTCTGCAAACTGGAGGAGCTGTGGAAGGCACACAGAGTGAGCAGACCACTGAGAGCCCAACACATCTACGAGATGCTAAACAGGGCTGAATTTCAGTCACTTGCTGTTCAGTGCTGGACTGGGTTTGTTACACACAAAACCCCTATGGCCATCAAAGTCCAGAGACATCACCATGTGCCAGAGCCGCAGATGCTGCTGCTGTGTTCATCTCCTGCTTTAGAAGAGGGAAACAATTTGGTGGCCCAGAATAGCTCTTGTGCTACTACAGAAAACCCTCCTTGTTCCAGTTTTGCACAAGCAACATGGATCTGTCCTATCTTCACATATAAACACTGAAAACATTGTGTCATCAAGGGCTAAATCATCATTTGATGTTAGCAAGTAGAGTTCAGCAGAGCCTGTTGGACTTCTGTCACCTAAGGATCTGCCCAGAGCTTGCCCACAGCTGGACAATTTGATCTCTCTACTGTTAATAGACAGGAAACAATTTAAATTATTCAGAACTCCTCCTTCCCAAATCTGTGTGTAAGCTTCAGTGCAGCCATAGCTTGCAGACTTCTGCAGCCCTGTGAGAACTTGCATCCGTTCTAAGCTCCAAAATGGTTTAAAAAACAGCTGTCACTTGCTCCATAAGAAACCAGCAGTATAATATATTGATGCAAGAAGTATGGTCACAAAACAAGAGCTTGTCAGAAACAGGATGTTGGGGAGAACTATGACATTTTACGAAAATGCAGCAATAGAGTTTTTGATGCTTAAGTGCACAATTTACGCTTATCATGACAGAAGGATAACTCAGGTATGCAGAAAAACCAAACTATTCTGGTATCTGGCCAATCTAGAACATCTACATCTGGTACACATTTGCTTTTATTACAGCTGTAAGCCATTATTTGTACGTCAGTAATGCCCTGAGGCCACATTTCATCGAGCAGCTCGCATCTGCTAAGTAAGCATCAGTCACTGATTTGATCAGAAAGATGGTCCAAAAAGCACCATGAACACAATCACTACAATTTAGAGGTTTTCAAATAGTAATAACTCCTTACAGCATGCTTTCCAGTCTGACCTTGCCTTACACTGCCAGTCAGCACTAGCTGTGCTGTCTTGTCTCCAAGGCACAGAAAGGATCTGACCCACATCAAAGCCAAGAAGAAAGAACACCTGTCTAGCACCTCAGCCTGTTGTTCCCTTGCACATACCCAGACCAACAGCAGGTTTGGAAGCAAGAAGGAGCCTATGGCAGACCAGCGGGACAAGCAGCCACCCACCATTCAGGTGGCATTGATCAGGAAGAGGACCACAATCCCAGAATCACTGAATGATTTGACTTGGAAGGGACTTTAAATATCAGCGAGTTCCAAGCCCACAGCCATCGTCAGGGACACCTCCCACCAGACCAGGCTGCTCAAAGCCCCATCCTACTTGTCCTTGAATACTTCCAGAGAAGGAGCATCCACAGCTTCCCCGGGCAACCTGTTCCAGTGTCTCACCACCCTCCCCATAAAGAATTTCTTCCTAACGTCCAATCTAAATCTTCCCTCTTCCAGTTTAAAGCGACTCCCCTCATCCTACCACTATATACGCCCCTGTAAAAAGTCCCTCCTTAACTTTCTTGTAGCCCCCTATCAGGTACTGGCTTCCCCAGACCCTTCTCTTCTCCAGGCTGAACAATCCCAACTATCAGCCTGTCCTCACAGCAGAAGTGCTCTAGCCCTATGAACATCTTTGTGGCCTCCTTTAGACCCTTTCCAACAGTTCCATATCCTTCTTATGCTAGGGATTCCAGAATAAGACACAGTACTCCAGCTAGGGTCTCATGAGGGCAGAGTAGAGGGGCCCTCAACTTGCTGGTCATACTTCTTTTGATGTGACCCAGGATATGGTTGCCCTTCTGGGCTGAGAGTACACATCACCAGCTCATGTCAAGTTTCCTATCAACCAGTACTTCCAAGCCTTCTCTGCAGGGTTGCCTTCAATCAAGTCACCCTCCATCCTGTATTGAAACTGCTAATTGCCCCGACCCACGTGTAGGACCTTGCACTTGACCTTCTTAACCTTACGAGGTTCATGCATGCCCACTTTTCTCCAGTCTCTGGATGACATCCAATCCTCAATGGTTCTTCCCAGATACCAACCCCAAAACCCAGCAACAGCCCTGCTTTCTATGCTCAGCATAGAAAAATTCAAGTGCATTTTCTTCCAAGACAATCAAATAAGTTTGACACAACAACATTTTTGCACCACGTCCTTAGAAATTCAGGTCTTAGGCTTCATGGAAGATTTCTCAGATTACTAGTGCAAAGCACTACTGCAGCCCAGCATCCTCAGGTGTCAGAGAAGTAAGAGCTAGTTCACAAAGGTATGATATGATATGATATTTATTCACATCCAAAGTTCTGCTTTGCTTCTTAACACCTTTTAAATGCACAAAATTGGAAGCAATTGTTCCCCTCCTCATTACTTTAAACATCTGCTACATTTTCCAGAACATACAATAACCAAAGGAGTAATCCTAACTTGCTAAAAGTTCATGGGAAAAAAAAATAAAATGAAAGTGGGACACGGGGTTTTCTCCCTTTACTGTCACTACTGTAACCATAGGCTATTGCAAAACAACTATAGTAACTGGTTGATGATGCACTTAGGAATTTATTTTTCCCCTCTTTGTGCTGAAAAATGTTGATATTTGCTACTTGTATTTTTTCACAGAGATAAAGTAGGCATCTCCTTTAGAGATGTTAGAACTTAAAAAATGTTTGTCCCTCGTGAAGTAGTGTGCAAATGCAATCCATCAGATCATCCAAGGAATATTTGAGCTCCATTGCAAAACAGCTGTGCTTCACCTCATACTCCCTTTCTTCTCAAAAATACATGTATTTTTACTGTCATCCAGTCCATCAAATAAGACTGGAATCCCACAAGCTCATAGCCTGAAAGTCGTGTCTCGTCCACATTGATCAGTGTCTTTAAAAAGGAAAAAAACTTAAGGCAGGGATAAAAGAGACCAGCTTTACATGAGGTGAGCACTCTACCACATCTTTTTTAAAATCTGTTTGGCAAGTTTACATAAATAGCCAAACTAGTTTCACACTCTTCGCGTTCTTCAAAGCAGCACATGACCAGCAGAAGATTTCAGTGTGCAGGTTCTCAAGCAGCAGAGGTTTGACTTTAGGGATGACCACGAGGGGATTTTTGGTCTCTGACAGAGATGAGAAGATTCTGCTCCAGCAAGCACAGGTCACCTAGGCTCCATATTGCTTCAGAGAAATTGTCTTGCTAGTACAGTGTCCTCCTGCCTTTGCTCTCCCCAACAGAAGACCCCATGTACTGGGTCCACTTTTGAGTGTCTTAGTATAAAAACGATTTAAAGCTACTGGAGACTGTCCAGAAGAGGGCACCAAATTAGTGAAGGGTGTTGAGGGGAATTTGTATGAGGAGTGGCTAAAGTCACTTGGTCTGTTCAGCCTGGAGGAGACTGATGGAAGACCTCATCACAGTCTACAGCTTCCTCCCAAGGGGAGGAGGAGCAGGTGCTGATCACTTCTCTCTGGCAACCAATGATAGGATCAAAGGAATGGCAGGAAGATGTGCTGTGGGAGGTTTCGGTTGAATCTTAGGAAAAGGTTCTTCACCCAGAGGGTGGCAGAGCACCTAGAACTGGCTCCCCAGGGAAGTAGTCATGGTGCCAAGTCAGGATGTTATGATCCTTGTGGATCCCTTCCAACTCAGGACATTCTATAAGTTCTTCCCCTATGTGGGTTTATGTGGGCGTGCTGGAAACCAGGAGGGTTGCATCCCAATGTCTGCACAGACCATACTCAAGAAACAGACCTGAAAGGATCTTTAGTAAAAGCATGTATTATGTGAAGCTTTCTCACCAGTATTGGTACCATCAGGGTCAGTATTTCACATCTAGACAATATTTAGCACAAGCCAAAGGCCACTGGGTAGCAAAACCTAGAGAACAAGTTTAATTAAATGGTGACTAGTAGGTTGCAGGCAGGTCATTCCATTACAGTCCAATTGAAGATAACAAAGAGCAAAGGGATCAGAAAATGTAGCCTTACCTATGTGTATCTTACATGGTCCACAGCTTTTAGCTGAGTATCTCTATCCTATCCTAAGCCCTTGCATAGTGCTTCAAAAATTAAATAATTAAGCAGCCTACTGTTAGCAAAATCAGAATCACAGAATGGTTTGGGCCAGAAGGGACCTTCAAAATCACCCAGTTGCAACCCTCCTGCCATGGACAGGGACACCTTTCATTGGATCAGGCTGCTCAAAACCCCATCCAACATGGCCTTGAATGCCTCGAGGGATGGGGCAGCCTTTCTTCTCTGGGTAACCTGTGCCTCATCACCTTCACAGGAAAGCATTTCTTCCTAAGATCTAATGTAGATCTCCCCTCTTTCAGCTTATCATTCCTTCTTATCCAATCCTTACACTGCCTGATCATAGAATCACCAGGTTGGAAGAGACCCATCGGATCATTGAGTCCAACCATTCCTATCAATCTCTAAACCATGCCCCTCAGTACCTCATCTACCCACACCTTAAACACCTCCAGGGAAAGTGAGTCAACCACCTCCCTGGGTAGACTGTTCCATTGCCTAATGACCCTTTCAGTCAAGAATATTTTCCTTATGTTGAGCCTGATAACCAGCCCTTCTCCAGCTTTCTGTGAAATGTAAGAGGTTAAGTTTGGGATTCTGGCAAATTACATAGCTGCGGGTGCTTCCATGAAACTGAAGAGACAGGGATGAAAATGGGTTGAAGCACTAGGGGCTGATCTGCATCAAACCACCATGGTATCACGTGTGGATCTTATGGAGGTACTGCAGCTGGTGCACTCCCTACCACTAGGTACTGCAAAATTCCCTGGCTGGCAATTCCACACCCAGCATTCCCTTCTTAAGGTTTTGTCAGTAAGGCCTAATAAATGGGACACTGGGAAGAGCGACCATGCAAATTGGGTTACGCTTCCTACTGGCTCTCAAATGATGATCTCCTGTGTCTTTGATAGCAGCATGCATACAGGTTAAGATCTGTTCCTTGTTCCCTATAGGACTACTCTTTTATTTTAATCTTGTCATCATTTCTCAGGACTAATAACATGCTTCTTGGGTAGCAACAGTCAATTATCCTTTGGCATTCTTCACTCAACACCCAGCATGACATACAAATCTTCCATAAACACTCTGCAAAGCCCTTATTACATAGTTAGCATATGACAATACAGTAATTTGCACCAGAAACAACAATTACAATGGGAACATGCTAGTCACAAGTATCACCAATTAAGCAAATGAGTCCCAGTAGCTGAGATTTCACAGACTACCAGTGCACATCTCAGCCATGTTGCGATGCAGAAGGCTGGAGGCTGAGGACTCATAAGCCTTAAGCCAATGGGTCTAATGAGATTCTTTTCTATTAGAACAAGCAGCAGTTTAATTACAACTGTTTGATGCATATGCGATGAAGTGCTCTGCAAAACTAAACAGCAAGGGCACTGTGGGCTCACAGGAGTTCACTATTTGTCCTCTACCCAGAAATGGTGGTGTTTAACATCTTAGTCACAGACACGGACAGTGGGATTGTGTATACCCTCGGCAAGTTTGCTGATGATGCAAAGCTGTGTGACAAGGTCAGCAGACTGGAGGGAAGGGATGCCATCCAGAGGGACCTTCATATGCTGGAGAGGTGGGTCTGTGTGAACCTTATGAAGTTAAACAAGGCCACGTACGAGGTCCTGCACTTGGAACAGGGTAATCCCAAGCACAAATACTGCAGCACTCCAATAGTGAAAGACNATTTTCCTTATGTTGAGCCTGATAACCAGCCCTTCTCCAGCTTTCTGTGAAATGTAAGAGGTTAAGTTTGGGATTCTGGCAAATTACATAGCTGCGGGTGCTTCCATGAAACTGAAGAGACAGGGATGAAAATGGGTTGAAGCACTAGGGGCTGATCTGCATCAAACCACCATGGTATCACGTGTGGATCTTATGGAGGTACTGCAGCTGGTGCACTCCCTACCACTAGGTACTGCAAAATTCCCTGGCTGGCAATTCCACACCCAGCATTCCCTTCTTAAGGTTTTGTCAGTAAGGCCTAATAAATGGGACACTGGGAAGAGCGACCATGCAAATTGGGTTACGCTTCCTACTGGCTCTCAAATGATGATCTCCTGTGTCTTTGATAGCAGCATGCATACAGGTTAAGATCTGTTCCTTGTTCCCTATAGGACTACTCTTTTATTTTAATCTTGTCATCATTTCTCAGGACTAATAACATGCTTCTTGGGTAGCAACAGTCAATTATCCTTTGGCATTCTTCACTCAACACCCAGCATGACATACAAATCTTCCATAAACACTCTGCAAAGCCCTTATTACATAGTTAGCATATGACAATACAGTAATTTGCACCAGAAACAACAATTACAATGGGAACATGCTAGTCACAAGTATCACCAATTAAGCAAATGAGTCCCAGTAGCTGAGATTTCACAGACTACCAGTGCACATCTCAGCCATGTTGCGATGCAGAAGGCTGGAGGCTGAGGACTCATAAGCCTTAAGCCAATGGGTCTAATGAGATTCTTTTCTATTAGAACAAGCAGCAGTTTAATTACAACTGTTTGATGCATATGCGATGAAGTGCTCTGCAAAACTAAACAGCAAGGGCACTGTGGGCTCACAGGAGTTCACTATTTGTCCTCTACCCAGAAATGGTGGTGTTTAACATCTTAGTCACAGACACGGACAGTGGGATTGTGTATACCCTCGGCAAGTTTGCTGATGATGCAAAGCTGTGTGACAAGGTCAGCAGACTGGAGGGAAGGGATGCCATCCAGAGGGACCTTCATATGCTGGAGAGGTGGGTCTGTGTGAACCTTATGAAGTTAAACAAGGCCATGTACGAGGTCCTGCACTTGGAACAGGGTAATCCCAAGCACAAATACTGCAGCACTCCAATAGTGAAAGACACTGCAGGAAAGCTGGGGAAGGGCTCTTTATTAGGGAATGTAGGGACAGGATGAGGGAGAATTGTTTTAAAATGAAAGAAGGGAGATTGAGATAAGATCTTAGGAAAAAGTGTTTTCCTGTGTAGGTGGTGAGGCACTGGCACAGGTTACCCAGAGAAGCAGTGGAAGCACGATCCCTGGAGGTGTTCAAGGCCAGGTTGCATGAGGCTTTGAGAAATGTGATGCAGTGGAAGGCAGCCCTGCCCATAGCAGGAGGGTTGGAACTAGATAGGCCTTATGGTCCATTCCAATCCAAACCATACTATGACTCTCCTTAAGGGGGAAAGTGATACGGTATCTTCCATTCCCTGGGCCAGTTCTTGCAAGGGTAAATGGCTCCTTCCTGTTTAAAAACATTTTTTGGCATAACCTTTCCCTGCTAGGTTCAAGGGTCTGCTGGTTCCTGGAATTCCCCCATAATGCCACCCATTTGGTGTCACGGTGACACTGAAACTACCATCAGGACAATAAAATGTTTTCCCAGTCAGGAAAATAAACTCTCATTCTAGTCCACTGCAAGAACAGCAAAAATAAACTTTATTCCACTGAGAGAAGAGAAAGATATTATTCAAAAGTTTGCAGAGAAATTGTGAACTCAGAGAAATCATTCTAAGCACAAGACAGCTGGAATGCCCTCAGCATAGGGAGGACACAGATCAGTTACAGCAAGTCCAGAGGAAGCTGTGAAGATGATCTGAGGGTTGGAGTACCTTCCATACAAGGACAGGCTAAGAGAGCTTGGCTTGTTCAGCCTGAAGAAGAGAAGGCTCCAGGGAGATCTTATAGCAACCCAAACCATTTGATGATTCCACAAAAATACCCTCCAAAAAACCAGCTGCACGAATCAATCAGCAAAAGGCTTTCTACCATCTGCAAGTTATCTTCAAGTAGCCCTTACAGCTTTTTACAACTTTCACGGGTCAACTTCTCTGACACAGGCTAATGAAAACATCTGTGATTAAAATCAAGTCATGTTCTGTTCTATGTCCAATAAGGCCTTTCCTACCTGAAACACAGGATGGGATGCTTGTACGTAGCAGAGACACAATGTGCATGTTTCACCAGGATCTGAACTTGTCTCTAGAAACACACTCCAGGTGCCAAAAAGAAATAATTACAGGTGAGGGAACTGAGTGCACCTATTTTCAGGTCCTCACTGTAACAGCCTGCACTGTGTGCATTTATGCGTGGCCCATGACAAATAGATGAAAAGAAAAACCATTTGCAGTATTTCTAACAAACTGGACAGGCAGGCTCAGCAAGGAAGAATTCTTATAAAACCAATGCTTTCCTCACACTTCGCCTCAGCCACAGATGCAGGCTGTAGGGGCAAACAACCCAGCCCAAAATAATGCTCAGCTAAAAAGCACATGCTAGAAGTGGAGCTTTGTCAGTGTTGATGTTTGTCTCTTCAAGCCTTAGCAGTTGGGGCCAGGTAACGGCACCACAACCTCAGTCCTTGTTCCCATCAAGAGATCACCTTTCCTTCCTGATAGTTGGGAAAGGTAACTCCATGCCAACACACAAGCCTGGAAGAAACAAGCATGGGTTTTATTTTTATTTCTGAGGTCTTAAAAAACATCATGGTTTTCTAACACTTTAGGTCTGGAGCTAACAAAGTCTTTCATTGTTCTGCTAGGAGTGAGGAGAGACACAGCAGCCTTCCAAGATGATGAGGCATCATTTGTGACCCCCTTGCTCCCAGAATGTGAGATCTGATGGTCTGCACTGTTCCTACAGGAGAAAACACCACCATGAGTAGACTTCTGGTTTAGAACTACAGGCCCCAAGATCCAGGCATAGGACTCCCCTGTCTGGGTGGGACAAATTACAACCCTCGTTTGCATAGTGACATATTCACACACACCCCCACCTTGAAGCTGCTGAAGAAGGCTGCTGCTTTCCTGAGTGGTGGGGTGGAGAGGAACTAGACAGAGGTCTGGTGGCCACTCCACACTAGCAGCCATATCAAAGCCCACATGTGCAGCAAGAATGAGTCAGGGAGAACGAGTTAGCCATTATGTCTCCACCACTCATTTGCCTATTAAACTGCCTCTGGTCACCCCCTCCCACATATCAATGCAGCCACAGCCACACCATATGCAACACCATAGCCACAGAACAAAGAATCAGAGGTGATGGTGAAAACAGGATATTAGTAAGATTTATGAATAGAAACTAATATATGGTGTACTTGGATGAGTTATGGATGTGGAAATTGTGAGTTGTGTGTTGGAAATGGCTTGATGCATGACTCTAGAGTTTTTCAGATCCCTATACAGTGATTCAAGTTGCACTGGCAGGGGGGCCAAAGCAACCCACTGCATCCCTCTACCAGTGAGTGGCACCACTGGCCAAAGATAAAGAAGATAAGGCGCTGGGCTGACTGACATCCCAGATATTATCACTCCAGAAGGGACTATAAGAGGATGAGAGGAACTGAGCATAACTGGAGCTCTCTCTCAGCTGGTCTGAGATTGCCACCGATGTCAGTGTAACATCATGGATCCAATCCCTCTGAGCGTTGGAGAATCTGCAAAATGTCACCCGCAGCAATGTTGTGGAAACTTCTAAAAAGCCTTTATCACTGAGGCCCAGACAGGTTGTATAGTCTCTCACAAACCCTAATGCTAATATTGGTCTAGACCTAAGCTTATATTCCTGACTTAGAACTGTAACATTATAGGTAATAAACTAAATGTTTAAATGCAGTTCTGGGTCCTAATCTCTTCTCCCTAGGTATGTGACAAAGCAGCAAGTGGGACAAATAAAAGTGAAGGACAATACACTGAGATCTTTGAAAGTGGAATTCCTTGGTTCATTCAGATACTGACAATTCTATAGGAGGTTGTAGTGAGGTAGGTGTCAGTCTCTTTCCTCAAGTAAGTGATAGCACAAGAGAAAATGGACTTAAATTGCACAGGGGAGGTTTAGATTAGATATTAGAAAAAAAATCTTCACTGCAAGGGTTCTCAAGGCACTGGAACAGCTCGCCAGGGGAGTGGTTGAGTCACTATCCCTGGAGGTATTTAAAAGATGAGTAGACAAGGTGTTCAGATATATGGTTTAGTATTGGACAGGTACAGTTGGACTCAATCTCAAAGGTCTCCTCCAGTCAATTATGTGATTCTACTGGTCACCAAAACCAATTCAACCTAGATGAGAGGTGCCAGGGGTGAGCAGAGAGAAAGGGATGCAGCCACATTGGCCCACAAAGGTGATAGCTGACTGCAACAGAGCATCCATGGTACAGAGCAGCCTCAGGTCCTGAGCTCCAGCCTCACAGCACCTGCTCACATCTGCCTCAGTGGATGGATGACCCTTCCCTGAGTATAAGCAATGTGCTCCCATCAGGCAGGAGAGGCCAGTAGTTGCAAAGCAATACACACTCCTCTTCCCTCTCAGCCTTCACTCAACAGGAATCACACTCCTGACTTCTGTCAAGTCTTCTCTTTGTGGGGGAGGGTGAAAGGGAGCAATCAACAGAAGCAGAGTGTGGGAGCAGAAGTTTGAGCAAATTGCTGTCAAATTCACAAAACTGTTATGGCTGAGGGAGGGCAGAATGACTTTTTTATATTCCTTGAGGATATTTTGTTACTAAACTTAAAGCAATTTATTTTTCTAATGTTTCCACAAGTGAGATGAGGGGTTTGCAACCTGCTAGGCAGAAACTAATTTTTACTTTTCATTTTGCTAGGAAAAAAATTAATTTTGCTTGAGGGAAAGTGACTTTTTTTTTGCTTCTGAATTGCATTTTGATTCAGATAGGAGAGAAAAAAAAAAGAAAGAAGAGAAAAAAAAATCACTCTTCACATAGCGTATTTTATCTGCTTGTGAAGGTGGTCTTCCTGAACTTAGCAGTGATGGAGCAAGCATGGTCTTGCTCATTCTGCCAGCAGCTACTTCCAGCACCTTTCCAGAGAAATTCCAGATGAATTTTGTTTTCTGAGTCTTCCCATTTCCCATTTACAAGTCCACTCCACTGAAGCAAAACCCAGGCTTGTAAAGATACAACTCCTAGAATCTTACAGAGGCAAAAAGCAGAAGGATGGTTGGAAAGGAAATCGTCCAAACCTGGCACTGTATTGCCAGGTGCAAAGACCAAGAAGCAATAAGTCAGTGTTACCTACGAAGCTGAAGGTGTCACTACCACCCTCCATACCCAAATATCAAGGCTCCACTGAAGTGATGAGCACATTTTATCCACATTTAATTTGGGTCTTTTCCAGACTCAGACACTGTCACCCAGATACACATATCCCCAAGCAATGACAGACATGTGGAAGCACAAACTAGTGTACATGGGGAAGCACAAACGTGAACTGAAATCTCAGGACAACTCCACTCATTAAAATATTTCAATCCTCAAACATTTATTTTAACACAACTTGTTCCTAACACACAACCCCATCTTAGACTGTGCTACAATTTTGAGATCTGCTAGGCTCTCCTGCCACTGCTGTGGTCTCCAGTGTGTTTTTGTCTATACAGTGCTGACAATCCACCAAAACATGACATAGAATTAAGAGAAAAACAGGGAGCATTAGAAGCCTTGAATTTCATCCTACTTCAGTGAGTTTTACAGCTGCATAAAAATGTACTAACTTCTGCAGTATTCCCTGTTCTACCGAAAGGCTGAAGGTCTTCTGGGCAGAGACTCTTCAGCTGTAGTTACTCTTGTTGCACCAACAATGGGCTTACAGGTAAAGATAGAGGTCTCATACGTTGGTGATGTCTGGACATCATTTTGGGCATGACAACCCAAGACAACCTAATACCTAAAACTGAGTACACACATAAGTCTTTGCACGTGTGATGCTGAAAAGATGGTTTTCTTTCCAGCAAGGAGACAGCTGCTACTGTTTTAGCTGCAAACCACCTTCTTGGGCTGTGCTTCAGCACATCCACAACCTTCAGTGAGTTCAAGGAAAGAGAACTGCAGTGCTCTGTTTTAACACAGAGGAAATGGCACAATGGAGATGACATCTAAACTCAAGAGCATTAATGGCTAGTGCTAGCCTGCACACACAGGCACCAAAGCACAACTCCTCTTCCACAGCAAGAGAAGAAGGCAAAGCAACAGACCACATTTTCTTCTTCTGTCCTCAGGCCCAGCCATGCCACTTCGAATCACGGAATCTTTATTGTTGGAAAAGACCTCTAAGATCACCCAGTCCAACCATCAGCCCAACACCACTATGCCTACTAACCCATGTCCCTTAGTGCCACATCTACACACTTTTAACACCTGCAGGGTGTTCCTCAGGCAAACAGAAGCACCTGGCAGAACTCAGTCACTGACCTATTCATGTAGAAACCCATGGTGGTTGTGGTAATCTCACAGCTTTGGCAGGCAATACAGAGGGGAGCAAATGTTTAATGGGAAAGAAATCAGAATCACAGAATCATTAAGGTTGGAAAAGAACTCTAAAATGTCAAGCCCAGTTGTCAGCCCAACACCACCATGCCTACTAGACCACAAATTCACAACAAATTCATAAAGCACAAATTCATGTGAGGTGGTTTGGGTTGTATGGGTTAAGGCTTGTGGTTCAACATAAATATGGCTCTAAAGAAACAGTAACAGGAATAAGCAAACAGTCTGGAAGAGTTACCTACTTCATAGCCAAGCACTACAAATTACATTATCATAATCTATGACTCACTAGAGAAATATGGATAAAAGAAAAAGCTGCTTTTGAAATAAGAGGAGTAAATGTAAGAAATAATTGCATAAAAATTTCTTTGGCTGTTTAAATTAAACACTTTTGTGCCTGAAGGCCTAAATGAATATACCAAGATCTTTTAGTTTCTGCAGTAATCTTCTATTTCCTGCTATTACTGATAATGAATATAAAACCACACACTTAAGCAGGGCTGTTATTTTATTTGCAGCCTTCCCAATGCACATGGGAAGCAGTAACACCGGGGGAGGAACATGATGACAGCTCATCAGCAGAAACATATGTCAGTCTAGTAAGGAGCTAAAAGGAGGTGGCACAGGGACCTTTGTGTGCCACAACGAGGCAGGCTCCAACATCATTTTTTTGACACATTATGTCCCAACCTGATGCAGCCTGAGCTTGTCACCTTCATGACATCTGATAAACCAAGTCTGAACTAAAAACAAGTTTCTCTGAATTTCCGTAGTGCAAACCTAGCTCTGAATTTGGTAGCACGTAGACCTGACCTAGAGTACAACATTAAATCTAATTGAGCCTTTATGTTGGCTTCCAGCAGGTGAGACATATTTCAAAACAGGACTAGGTGCTTGAAAAATACTTTGCCAGAAGTACCACAAGCATTTCTTGGTCCTTCCTCCTCATCTTTCATATCAGCTAAAATGGTTAGCCAATCTACCCCAAAACTGACAAGTATTTTAGTTAAACAGTATCACTCTCTTTGTGAGCAAACTATCTCCAATTTTTTTTCTCCCATCTCTAGTTCTACACCTTTCACATGGCAAGGACAAGAGGACGGCCAGAAGAACATCTGCTGCATGACAGCATAGTCAGATACTCCCATGAACAGCCACCAGGGATGCAAGAGGGATGGGTCAAACACCTGTGATTACAGGACAGGAAAATAAGGGAACAGAAGACAAGAGACCAGAGGCTCTTTAGAAAAGAAACTGGGCTTTTTTTTTTTTGTGGTTCTGCCTCCACAAGCATGCAACAATCAAATACAACACTATCAGGGCAGAGCAAATGATGAGTATGTCTCAGCTTCTTTCCATTAACAAGGATCATAACAATAATGCTTAAATTAACATTGTAAGGGGCCTACAGGAAAGCTAGGAAGGAGCTCCTTATCAGGGAATGCAGAGATAGGATGAATGTCAATAGTTTTAAGTTGAGTGAGAGGAGATTTAGATGAGATATTAGAAAAAATGTTTTCCTGCAAGGGTGGTGAGGCACTGGCACAGGTTGCCCAGAGAAGCTGGGGTTGCCCCATCCCTGGAGGTGTTCAAGGCCAGGCTGGACGATGCTCCTTTGAGCAACCTGATCCAGTGGAAGGTGTCTCTACCCATAGCAGGGGGGTTGGAACTGGATGATCCTTAAGGTCCCTCCTGACCCAAACCACTTTATGATTTCATAACATCCTAGGTAATCTGATCCCACAGCAACAAGTAGCTAAAATGATCCAGTAGCCTTGCAAAGACAGACACCCTCCTTAGAGGCTAGCATTTAATCTCATCCATTTGCTATGCCTTGCTGCTTTCCCTGCTTTTTTTGCTGAGTGCATTTCAGCGTCCATATCATCCATAGTTAAACAACAGCTTGCAACTACTTCTAGAGCCAAGTCACTCAAATTGCTGAGCCCTAATCAAGGCATATGTGCAAAAACTAACCAACTCTGCTTGCACTGACAGGGCAGGGGGGGCAGGAGGATTACCATGTCGTCATTGCATTAGTTATGTTCAACAGACTTTCCAAAGGAAATGTAGCATCTTATTTATTACCCCGATACAGAGGCAGCCATCCTCCACATTGAGCCTTGCAAGATTTATTTCCAAATGCCAAACTGTGGGACTCAAAAAACCCCCAGGGGTTGAGTGAATCAGGGCTATGTAGTACAGAACACGTAGTACATTTTAAAGGTAACTGCTCAAAAAGATCCTGCTATCACTTCTATTGCAACAGCTTTAGAGTGAAAAAATACAAGACAAAAAACCCCCCAAACCACCTACACAAAAAGGTCTTTGGGCTGGATTTTGTCCACTGCACTCCTTTAGTATTTCCACAATGTCCATTTCAACAGAAAAGTGAGCAAAAGCCCCACTATTTGGAGTAGTTCTGATAAAATGCTACTAGATAGCCCACTTGATAAACCATTAGAAAATAAAGCCAGTAGTTTGCAAATGTCATGCCAGGCTTTCAAATGAGCCTGGCAGGGCAGTGAAAAGAAAAAAAGACTTTTCTCCTAGCATGTGAAAATGAGTTTACTGCCAACAGACAACAAAAGCAAAGTGTGGCAAAAAAACACAAACCACTTCAAAATGAGGCATTATATTTCCCTCCTCCAACAGATGAAGTGAAACCACTTTTTTTAAACACTCACTTTTGCCTACCTGTAGGTGTTTATACTACTTAATTTTGGAAGCAGGCAGGAAAAAAAAATCTGTCTCTTCAGGCAGTATTTTCCTACCAATACTCACCAAATGGATGAATAAGCACCTGAAAACCAAATGTACCTTAGTGCACATCCTGTGGGGATGCTAAGGAGGTTTAAGCTCTGCTGATTCCCAAGTAAAAAGAAAGACCTGAGGTGTAGGTTATGCATCACACACAAATTATGCTGATCAACACCACAACTTTAGCCAAATTGCCTCAATTTCCTCAACCAGCACTACATAGGCAAGTACTTCAAGAAAGTAAAAGCAGACAGACTTGGTAAACTCTTGCGCTTCTTGACTAATACGCCAGTTCAGGTCTCTCACTTCAAGGCTAGATGCCATTCAGTGGTCTGATCCTGCAGTAACAGCCAAGTGGAAGGATGACTGTGCTGCCCTAAAGAGGTGCTGAATCAAGCCTTGGATAAGCTTTAACAACAATTATCAGTGTTGGAGCTGTACATTCATTTGAGCCACCTACTCCATCTACACTTTTAATCACAAAAGCTGCTGTCAGGAACCACACTAAAGACCTCCTCAACCTAATCTGCTGGAATGATGGTTAAACTCACATCAGACTAAATTGACCTCAGCAGCTCCATCATCAGGTGCCATTTCAGTCTCCTGAACGCCCATTTCACTCTTGGCACTAGGAAAGAGAGCAGCGAGATGATGTTGTATGAGGTCAAGACTGGTGCTCCATTCTGTGCTGGATTCAAAAAACTGGCATCATCTGAGCTGCAGTGAAAATGGGAAAATTCTGAAATTATTCTCAAAGCACAATTAACACAAAAACCACTCAGAACAAGACAGCGTATCAATGTTATTCACAGCATCCCTTCTACCAGGTCTTTTTTTTTTTTTACTCAATTTGCTGAAAAGAAGAGCTGAAGAATTCTGCACGTGGCCTAGCATCTGCTGAAGTCAACAGGAAACTTTCAGAGAGCCCTGCCCTGGTTCAAACATTTCTGACTGCTATCCAGCCTAGCGTTAACAATTTACACGTACATTACCATAATGGTCCAAATGAAATCCACAAAACAACACATAGGACCTAAATTTTGTTACTTTTACTTTATTTTCAACAATACTTTTAATCAGTTTGCTGTAATGTCATGATAATTCAGAGAAAAAACCCAACACTAATTCACCTAGGTATTCCTACTTTCTCTTTCGTGTACACAATAAAATGTACTTGGTAATTATTGTTTTACCTTCTGGAGAAGGGGGAGAAAAAACACACTTCTCAAACAATATCACACCTGTTTCCTATAGGTCACTTTATGTGGTGAAGGCAGCAGAAATAGCTGAGGATGGTGAGATAGCAGGTGCTGATGTACCAAGAGCAGTGGGAGAAAGATTTCTATGCTACAGATGCCAATGTGAGGCTGTAAGACTGGATCTGCACTATAGGGGAGAGACGTAAACAAGTAAAAAAAAATGAATAAGAAGAATTTTTGTACTAGTTTTTGCTAGCTAAGAAAGACTATAATCATCCATCTGTCAGAAATGTTATTGAGGATTACAGTGGAGAAAAATAATAGGCAGAGAAGTGCAGCAAGAACTGTATTTGTTAGAATTTCTCTTGGGGCACGTGACCTACATAAATCCTGAAGAATAGTGAAAGACCTTTCCACTCCCCTTCCTGAATTTTGAGAAGCCAACATCCAAACTGTGCTGTGAAAAAGAGAAAGGACAGAACAGCTTGTAAAGCCTTCTCTTTTAATAGTGATATATTAAGATGGCTTCTATTTAGGCAGAAATAAAAATGATGCAATCAATTGGACAGAAACTGAAGACACCCCCCTCCCTCCCAATCTTGTTCTTTTTTCTATCGTATATGGTAAGAGGCTTTGTACAGGGTTGCAACTGGTTTGTCCTTTTAACTATGGGACAGAAAACTGTCCCTTTATATAGAGGGGTGGGGGTCCTTCAAAACAGGTACAAGCAACTGGTAAAAAGCCCCAAAGAGTTCAGGGAAGGCAAGTCCAAAAGCACATCAGATCTCCTGCAGCTAAATACCTGCCACCAGCCAATCTGCCTTGAGCCTGGCTGCAGGTGGGTCCCTGAGGAAACAGGACCCACAAAGCATACGAACATATGAATTTGATGCATTTGTGCCCACCTTCCCCAAATGCTTCTGAACATGTGAACTGACTTCAACAAATATAGCAAGAGTTTCAATGACCTCAAGTTCCTACAAGTTTCATAAAAACAGGAGTCAAGATGAGGAGGACCAGACCCTACTAAGGTTCCTCCTTGAGAAAAAAGCTATGAACTGAATCCTATTTGTCATCAACTCAATCTCAAGCAACAGAAGACCAGTTTTGTTTGGGTCCACCACTGATGGAAGTACTTGTACCAAATATGACTACCTACTAATTTCTCAGATCATTATCCTACTAGCATGCATCATCACTACATACATCACACTGCTAGAAGTGCACACAATGCTCATGTAAGAACGACAGAAGACTTCGCTTCTAACGATCTCAACATTTGGCTATTAGTATATATCAAACGTTTACTGACTTGAAAAATTAAGCACAAAATTTTGGCAGTGAAGGTGATACCAACACAGACACCTGGAGGTGAGAAAGCCAACTGTAAGACTGTGGAGCTGAAAGCAACTTTCATTCCTACCTGGTTCAGTGCAATTCCTGACATATGGCTGCCCCCCATCCTCTGGGACCTCAGTTGTGTTCTCCTCATTGGTTTGTAGCAGCTGTCTCCCACTCCATTTGCCATTACTTTCCATGGAATAGCTCAGGGCATCATAACCTAAAGGAAAAGAGTAGAAAAGACATGAGACTGCACAGGAAAGGTAACTCGTGATTCTGTTCCTTAATGCCAGAAACAGCCAAAACACTTAGATTTCAAATCCAGCATCCTTTGGGTTAGAAACAGTGTTGTCTGCTGAGTTTTGCGCACACTTATACAACATTTAAGCCATTTCTGCTTAAGATTACAATCCAATTCACTGCTGAATGAGGCCTCAGGTACAAAAGTTAGGTAGGTTTCTCTGTGAATCAATAAAATTCTGTGCACGTGTTAGGAAAGCCCTGCCCCAAAAGAGTGTGAGGTTCCTCAGGACTGCAAGGGCAGCACTCAGCAGTAGGGAGAACACACCAAATGAGGGACCAATGCATAGGAACAATTGCTATTTTCAAATCACTTTTTGTAATACAAGTCTTAGCAGTTATTTTCACCAAAGTGGTCAATGGGGAGCCATTTCAATATCTTGTACCCAGTTCTAGTGACATCTGTGGAACAGTCCCTGAACATATGCACTGCAGGTCAGGCAGCAGCTATTCAATGCATTAGGAAGGACTCATAAACATGACATCTACAGCTTCCTTCACGTTTTTGCTCACACAACATAAAGCAACTGATGGAAATATCTTCATGAGAATACAGCTGTATTCATTCTCAAGATGGTTCTTACTAAGCCCAACTGCACTGTTATTCCCACCCAACACAATCCCACCAAAGCCAGAGCATGCCTCCCAGTCACGTCAGTAGCCTTCCCTACTTCCAGTCATTAAGAAATAGCTATGAACACCAGGGGCATGTACTTCATGTAAAACTGGAGAAAAGGGATAAACTGCAGCTCAGTAGGAGTCAACATTTTTAAAGCCAGGGTTCTGAGTCCACCATGCCCTGTCCTCTTAACAGGAAGAATGTGCACGTTTATTGACTTCTCATTTTTCTGAACGCCAGCCATACCACCTTTGCTCACCAGTTTCTTTGCAAGCAAGATCCAGACTTGACTGTAAAACAGCTGCACGCTCTTAAACAAATTTTCAGCACTACACTATTGCTGTTGAGACTACTAAGAAAATCCCCTAAACTATTCCTAGGCCATCAATCTAGTGCAATAGGAATTACCCTTGGGAAGACAAGAAAATAGCAGAAAGTAATAAAATAAGAATCCGGAGCAACACATCTGACTCCAGCAAAAGGACAAAAGTACCACTTTTCATCACCAGGACTTTGCCACTGATAATCAGAAACACACAATGGTTTGGGTCAGAAGAGATTTTAAAGATCATACAGTTCCAAGCCCCCCCCATGGTCAGGGACATTTTCCACTGGATCAGGCTACTCAAAGTGTCATCCAACCTGGCCCTGAAAAGTGAATATTGAGAAGCAAATGCAGGCAGTGATAACTGGGCAAGAAACACACCAAGAAAATGACTGACTGGGTACTCAAACCAGTCTGCTTGTAATAAATGTGAAGGCACACGATACCGACAACCTGGCTCCCATCAGCAGCACAGCATATCAAACTGCAATTGTTCTGTAGCTGCTTCGTGACACAGGTTCATGGAATGGTGGTTTCTGGTACAAGTACGCAGCAAGTAACCCTACAAAAGGTAACACTTTGTCTCTACTTCTGACTCTTTCCTTGCTTTATTTCCTCACTTCTGTGTTGCCTTGGTGCTGCTAAATGAAATGTTACTTTAGCAGTGTCAACAAAAACAGCTGGCTCATTTGCATGATATTCTCAGCACAATGCTGGCCAGCACTGGACATGTCATGCACACCTAATTAGCTGAAACCACATGCTCATGTGTCAGTTCCTCACATCCTCTTGAGTTTTAGATTCAAAGAAGGAAGACAAAAAAACCCCCCCGTATTATTTTCTCAAGCTCCTGAGGCATCCACTTCAAGAAAGAAGGCACACCAAATCACTGATCTTGCAACACAGACCTTGAGCCTATCTAATAACAAACAGCCTTTGATAGAGATTTGCAATCACATTCATCTTCTTTCCGCCAAACCAAACACAGGCTCTCACACAAGCCTTTGCTACTCAAGTTACTCCTCAAGAGATTATCACTGATACTGTCCATGGTTTTTCTCCTGCGTCCTCTTACGTTATGGCAGGGCCTGGCTGCCCTAACCAGTGGGAAGAACATGTAATTGTCTGTCAAACATCCAGAGTGTGTTGAGGCCCCAAGAAGGTTTTACTCCACACAGGGAACATGTAGCACCAGGGGACAGTGTCCTAAGTTGGAAGGGACCCACAAGGAACGAGTCCAACACTGGCTCCTGCACAGGACAACCCCAACATTCACACCATGCATCTCACAGCACTGTTTCAAATGCTTCTTGAATACTGTCAGGCTTGGCGTCATGACTGCTTCCCTGGGGAGCTGTACCAGGGCTCCACCATCCTCTGTGTAAAGAGCCTTTTCCTAAGATCCAACTGATGCCCCTCCACCCCGCCACACCTTCCTGCCATTCCCTTGCGTCCTATTATTGGTCACTAGAGAAAAAGAGATCAGCACCTGCTCCTCTCCTCCTCCACTTCTGAGGAAGCTGTAGAGCACAATGAGGTCACTCCTCAGTCTCCTCTTCCCCAGGCTGAACTGACCAAGTGACTTGAGCCACTCCTCCTAAGGTTTGCCCTCCAAACCCTTCACCAACTTTGTGGCCTCCTCTGGAGGCTCTCCAGTAGTTTTATGTCCTTTTTATACTGTGGTGCCCAAAGCCACCCCTAATATTCAAACTCGGACTGCACTAGTGCAGAGTACAGCAAGACCATCAACCCCCTCTATCGGTTGGCAATGTGTTTAATGCACCCCGGGACATGGCTGGCTCACAGTTGGGTCTGTGCAGATGCTGGAGCCTTTAAATGGGAACGATTCCTAGTTTTGTCCAGCACTTTGGAGACAGATCACAAGCAAAGAGCAAAAGAGATTAAAATCTTGGGGAAATACCTGAGAGGGTGCATAAGTAAAAGGTTCACTGCAGATCTTAACCCTTTTGTTAGGTGATCTGACTGATCCCCTTGAGAGAAAGGTGCTCTGCCTGAGACTTGTCCATCTTGCCTGGGCAGCCNCAGGGGCATGTACTTCATGTAAAACTGGAGAAAAGGGATAAACTGCAGCTCAGTAGGAGTCAACATTTTTAAAGCCAGGGTTCTGAGTCCACCATGCCCTGTCCTCTTAACAGGAAGAATGTGCACGTTTATTGACTTCTCATTTTTCTGAACGCCAGCCATACCACCTTTGCTCACCAGTTTCTTTGCAAGCAAGATCCAGACTTGACTGTAAAACAGCTGCACGCTCTTAAACAAATTTTCAGCACTACACTATTGCTGTTGAGACTACTAAGAAAATCCCCTAAACTATTCCTAGGCCATCAATCTAGTGCAATAGGAATTACCCTTGGGAAGACAAGAAAATAGCAGAAAGTAATAAAATAAGAATCCGGAGCAACATATATGACTCCAGCAAAAGGACAAAAGTACCACTTTTCATCACCAGGACTTTGCCACTGATAATCAGAAACACACAATGGTTTGGGTCAGAAGGGATTTTAAAGATCATACAGTTCCAAGCCCCCCCATGGTCAGGGACATTTTCCACTGGATCAGGTTACTCAAAGTGTCATCCAACCTGGCCCTGAAAAGTGAATATTGAGAAGCAAATGCAGGCAGTGATAACTGGGCAAGAAACACACCAAGAAAATGACTGACTGGGTACCCAAACCAGTCTGCTTGTAATAAATGTGAAGGCACACAATACCGACACCCTGGCTCCCATCAGCAGCACAGCATATCAAACTGCAATTGTTCTGTAGCTGCTTCGTGACACAGGCTCATGGAATGGTGGTTTCTGGTACAAGTACGCAGCAAGTAACCCTACAAAAGGTAACACTTTGTCTCTACTTCTGACTCTTTCCTTGCTTTATTTCCTCACTTCTGTGTTGCCTTGGTGCTGCTAAATGAAATGTTACTTTAGCAGTGTCAACAAAAACAGCTGGCTCATTTGCATGATATTCTCAGCACAATGCTGGCCAGCACTGGACATGTCATGCACACCTAATTAGCTGAAACCACATGCTCATGTGTCAGTTCCTCACATCCTCTTGAGTTTTAGATTCAAAGAAGGAAGACAAAAAAACCCCCCCGTATTATTTTCTCAAGCTCCTGAGGCATCCACTTCAAGAAAGAAGGCACACCAAATCACTGATCTTGCAACACAGACCTTGAGCCTATCTAATAACAAACAGCCTTTGATAGAGATTTGCAATCACATTCATCTTCTTTCCGCCAAACCAAACACAGGCTCTCACACAAGCCTTTGCTACTCAAGTTACTCCTCAAGAGATTATCACTGATACTGTCCATGGTTTTTCTCCTGCGTCCTCTTACGTTATGGCAGGGCCTGGCTGCCCTAACCAGTGGGAAGAACATGTAATTGTCTGTCAAACATCCAGAGTGTGTTGAGGCCCCAAGAAGGTTTTACTCCACACAGGGAACACGTAGCACCAGCGGACAGTGTCCTAAGTTGGAAGGGACCCACAAGGAACGAGTCCAACACTGGCTCCTGCACAGGACAACCCCAACATTCACACCATGCATCTCACAGCACTGTTTCAAATGCTTCTTGAATACTGTCAGGCTTGGCGTCATGACTGCTTCCCTGGGGAGCTGTACCAGGGCTCCACCATCCTCTGTGTAAAGAGCCTTTTCCTAAGATCCAACTGATGCCCCTCCACCCCGCCACACCTTCCTGCCATTCCCTTGCGTCCTATTATTGGTCACTAGAGAAAAAGAGATCAGCACCTGCTCCTCTCCTCCTCCACTTCTGAGGAAGCTGTAGAGCACAATGAGGTCACTCCTCAGTCTCCTCTTCCCCAGGCTGAACTGACCAAGTGACTTGAGCCACTCCTCCTAAGGTTTGCCCTCCAAACCCTTCACCAACTTTGTGGCCTCCTCTGGAGGCTCTCCAGTAGTTTTATGTCCTTTTTATACTGTGGTGCCCAAAGCCACCCCTAATATTCAAACTCGGACTGCACTAGTGCAGAGTACAGCAAGACCATCAACCCCCTCTATCGGTTGGCAATGTGTTTAATGCACCCCGGGACATGGCTGGCTCACAGTTGGGTCTGTGCAGATGCTGGAGCCTTTAAATGGGAACGATTCCTAGTTTTGTCCAGCACTTTGGAGACAGATCACAAGCAAAGAGCAAAAGAGATTAAAATCTTGGGGAAATACCTGAGAGGGTGCATAAGTAAAAGGTTCACTGCAGATCTTAACCCTTTTGTTAGGTGATCTGACTGATCCCCTTGAGAGAAAGGTGCTCTGCCTGAGACTTGTCCATCTTGCCTGGGCAGCCCCCATGTCATGTTACCAGCAAGGAGGCAAAGCTTGGGAAAGGGCTGCCAGGAAATCTGCACCCCCAGGTCAGCAGCAGTGACCAGGATCAACCCTCCCAAAAGACGCAGGAGTCCCTCTCAGTATATATCTGCAGGAAGAACCATGGCTGCACACGCCGCATTAAGTACCCCTTCTTTTCTAAGCAAAAAGTGTTTACCTTGGTAAACCAAATACCATTATTTGAAGCTTCAAGCACTTTGTAATTTCTACACTTTACAAACTCTAAAGAATGCTATTTGTTTAGTCTGTAAGCATGGGTAAGAGCTTAAACTGTGAGTTAAACATACACAAACATCACTGATAGAAGTGAACTGTCTTTCTCAAAGAGCAGCACATGCAATAGTGCAACATCAGGCACCTCCCATAATAATAAACACTCTGGTAATCTGAGCTCAGCAGTTTCAGTTCCATATGCAAACTGTTTTCGCAGCAGAGAGGCTCTGCTCCAAGCAGTCGATGCTCCATGGTGCATCAATTCATGGAGGAAAGGCACAAGGTAAAACCCGCAACGACTGCAACAGCCCTGAAGTTCTCGAATCTCTTCTGCTCCCTCCCCACCCACAATGCTTTTCTCTCTCAGCCTGCAAACTTTTCCAGGCGAGGGGTATAGAAGAAGAAAGTCACCTGAGGTCTCTTTGGAAGCGGAAAAGCTTAATTTGGCAACAGAAGTGTTTATAAAGGCTACATTCAGCATTCACACAAATCAGTGTAAATAGCAGCAGAACTGGTCCACAGCCGCTTGATGGGATGGCTGAGCTACACCAGTAAAAGCTGAACTCCAGTACCCTCCAGGCTGAAATGGCGTCAGTTGACCCATGGCAGGACTCACAATCCACTGACACGAAAATCCTGCCTTGAGTAGCACCACTCTAAAAATCTATTTCACTCAACAGAGCAATAGAAAACAGAAGTTACAGATGAAAGGAGATGCTTTCTTCAAAGGTTTGGCCTTCTAATGATTTCTCTGTGCAAACACAGACATACCAAGATTTTAACCTTGCTAACAAGGACATTTTATGATAATTAATTGGGGTCTAGGTTTCCTCCATGCTGGCACCAGCCTCCCCACAGCCTGGCCAGAGGCAGCCCAATGCTTGCCTTATGGGCACAGGTCCTATCAGCCCTTGCAGGAAACAATTCTGAAACCTGGATTTGCGTTTTTGCAGATTTAGTGAAAGAGGAACTGACAGATGCAGCTTAGCCCTTGATACATGTCTGCCTATAAACCAGGGAACTTACCCATGCTGTTGGATGCAGAGGACACCACTGGTTTGGCCAGGTATCTGTATTTCCCCACTCTGGGTGCTGGCATGAGGCAGAACCACCACCACTGAAAAGTCCTGCAGCATCCAGCACCAGGGATGCCACCCTGGGAGTAGCACTGCACCATGACAGGGCTGCACGAAGAACATGCTGCCACCACCATGCCCAGGGAGCTAGACTCATTTTGCCTTCTATGGCCTCTTCCTGTCTGCCATGGCAAGGTCAACCCTTGGGTTGCCACAATGCCTGCAGCAGGAACACCAGCACCTCAGGCTCACTTGTGGGAAAGGAACAAGTATAGAACAACAGAATCATTTGGTCAGAAAACACCTTTGAGATCGTTAAGTCCAACTGTACTTGTCCACTACTAAACCATATCTCCAAGTACCTCGTATACCCACCCATTCATTACAAGAAGTGACTCCACTTCCCTGGGCAGCCTGTTCCAGCATCCAACAACCCTTTCGTTAAAGAAGTTTTTCCTAAAAACTAAACCTCCACTGATACAACTTGAAGCCATTTTGTCTCATCCTATCCCTTGTTACCTCGGAGAAGAGACTAACATCCACTTTGCCACAACCTCCTTCTGCGTATTTGCAGAGAGCGATGACATCTCCCCTCAGCCTCCTCTACTCCAGGCTAAATAACTCCGGTTCCCTCAGCTGCTCCCCATTAAGACCTGTTCTCCAGCCCCTTCACCAGCTCTACTGCCCTTCTCTGGATGTGCTCCAGCCTCTCAATATACTTCCTGCAGAGAGGGGTCCAAAAGAACATATTCAAATCTCTAGATATTATACAATCACATCCTCAGGAGAGTTTCAAAAAGGCAGAGGCAAAAATAAAGCTTTTTTTTTAAGCAAACCTTTTGCAACATGTGCTTTTGGCTTTTCATTTCAGACTGCAATCTTGCAACCTTTATTCACCTGCTCTCAGGCAAAACTTGCACTGAGTCAAAGCTTCACATCAGCTGCCAAAGGCCAAGAGGCCTGAACCTTTATGTCACTAAACAAGGGTCCAACCCTTTGATTTCAATATATACTAAATCACAGCCAGCAAAATGCAGAAGAGAAAGCTGATATACCGCAGAAGAGCTATGAGAACAGCAAGGAATAATCAAAACTTCTTTCCAAGGAAAAGTAGGAAAGGTTATTAAAAAAAAGCTAACAGTTTTCTTTCTGAATATGCAGTTATTCAGAATTGGATGACTGTTAATGGGAAATATGCCAAAGCCACTTTTTTCATATTCTCAGAGCTAAAGACTACTGAACATCTTGTATTAGCTACATCATCATTTTGTTCAGGCTATAAATGAGACATTTTTCTTATTAATGTTACAGCTGCTGGCTTTATAATAAAATAATACTGCTACATCTTTAAAAACTTCGCTACAATAAAGAGTTTTTCCAAAGTTCCATACCATAGCATATTTCAAAGTGGTATATCATTTTCTTAAGCACTGAAAGTCACCACAAGGTATTTTCCACAACTCCAATTACCCACTACAGATGCAGAACCCAGGTTCTGGAGAGCTTCCTCGCAGAGATATTCCCAGGGACAACAGTATATGAGTAATTTTACCCTGTCTTGTGTCTGCACTGCATTTCATAAAACAAATAGGATATCACAGACAGTGCATTTTCATCGGCCATGACTCTTTAAATAAGACAGGGACCATATTAGTGCATGTTTCTTAGGAGCTCCTGTCCCTGCCAAGTTGAGGTGGCAGTTTGGTGACAACAGACTCTTTAGCAAGATTGCTGATCTGTTCTACTTACAATCATGAAAATGAAACAGAGTGGAAAGAAGAACTGATGAAATTGCCCAGAACTTCTGCAAACGCTCTGTGTGTGATCCAGATCTCCACATGGGAACTCAAGAGCTCCTTACAGTATTCCAGACGGCTCTGGCTGGCATTTGCAATGTAGACATAAAGCACTGCAGACACCCAGCTAAACACACCCTGATCTTCACTTCTCAGCACGAATATTACTTTATAATCACAGAGTCATTAAAGTTGGAAAAGATCTCCAAGGTCATCCAGTCTGACTGTCAGCCCAACCATGTCCTGAAGTTCCATTTCTACACATTTTTTTGAATCCCTCCAGCGATGGAGACTCCACCAGTTTCCTGGGCAGCCTGTTCCAGTGCTTCACCACTCTTTCAGTAAAGACATTTTTCCTAATATCCAATCCAAACCTCCCCCAGGACAACTTGAGGCCATTTCCTCTCATCCTATCACTTGTTACTTGGGGGAAGAGACCAGTAACCACCTCCCTACAAGCTCTTTTCAGGCAGCTGTGGAGAGTGATGAGGTCTCTCTGCTCAGCCTCCTCTTCTCCACACTAAACAACCCCAGTTCCCTCAGCCACTCTCTGTAAGACTTGTTCTCCAGACCCTTTTGCAGCTCCGCTGCCCTTCTGTGGACACACTCCAGCACCTCAGTTTCCTTCTTGTACTGAGGGGCCCAAAACTGAACACAGGATTCAAGGTGCAGTGTCACCAGCAGTGTCCAAGTGCACAACTAGCATATAGAGTGAGCTCATGCTAAACGTGAGGTATCTAGTGTATGACACCACAGGACAGACAGACTTATTAGCATCTTTCTCTCTAAGCTGCTGTTAAAAAAACATCCTACCTGCCCCATCCTCCGCATTGAGATCAGAAAGTCACATCACAACCCTGGCCATGACGTAACCACGTCATTTTATCCAAACTTCTGAAAACCTCTGCTACCCATAATTAGTCAAAAATGGCAAAACAAACAAACAAAAAACCCCAAAACCAAACTGGACAAGACAACTTTAGATGCGTAGGAGAGGATTAAAAAACACTCAGGTATGACATTCAGCTGAGGGAAACTCGGAAAACACCTTGAAATTCTGTTCAGAGACTGATTTACAGCAGCTGAGGATTTGGTCTGATAATGCTGAAGCAAAATAAAGATCAAGGGTGCTCACAAGCAGCAAGCTGGAGCAGGGGAGAGCTGACAGGCCAGAGGCCGGCCCAGCCAAAGGGATGGATCTGTCACCACAGCCTTTCACAGGCGCAGTGCATTGCTGCTAACAGCTTTGCAGAGCTGGCAGGTATCCCCATCTCTCTCTGACAACAAACTACTTTCTATGCAAACTGCTAGATGCTGCTGGCCAAAGCCAAAACCAGCACAGTTCTTCTGAAATCTGCCTGCTTGCCCCACCTCCTCTCATCTGTCTCTTTTATCTATTGTTTTGATGGTTTCAGGTTTTTGAGGGTTGGTTTCATCCCTCCTTCCAACTAGCTGAATTATCTCCCTCTCTCTGATATCTTCCCACAGTGAACACAACAGGTAAATATTTCTGGGGAAGAAAAAAACTGTAACAACCAAGCACAAGCTTCCATGTTAAGCTAGCAGCAGAGGTGGGGAGCAGTGGTGTGGTTACCTCAAGACAGAGCAGACAAATCCTCTGGCAGAGCAAAACCCAGCTAAATTAACTGGGGAATCACTTCAGAGCTGTCCTTCCATGTCTCTGTCCTGCCAACTCCCAGACTTGCAGGTAAGTGTCCAGTCAGCCTCTGTACATTGGTTTCTCCTAGCACAATCAGATCTGCCACAGATTGAGCTCAGAATTGCACAAGCATTTAATAAATGGATTAGTCTTCTTTGCAGGCTGATTTGGGAGATGCCTTTCTTCCAAAATCAGCAGCACTAAGGACCATAAATAGAACATCCTTGCAGGGGGAGGAAACCCAAACAAACCAGAAACCCTACGTATGGCTTTGAAGAGCTGCCTAATCCTTACATCTGATTTCAAAGCTGTATTTCCATACACACTGACCAAGACAGGAAGGTGCAGAAGGGCTGGGGAGCTGCACTGGCAATCCACCACCATTGTCAATACTTGTACAATATGAATATGGCACAGAGGCCAGGGCCAAGTTACAGGTATTTGGCAAACAGTAGAAGGGCCCTGTACCAATGGCCTACAAACATAACTAAATAGCAGCACAGAAGACGCAGGTGCAGATCAGAGGAGCAGATTGCTTTAAGATAACCACAGGCAGGCTAACAAGCAGCACTGCAGGAGGAGCAGCAGAACCAGGTACTGGCAGCTCTCAACACCCAGCTTCTGCCTCTGCATGCTGTCCAGCCCTGAGATCCACCATCAAGAAAAATGCATCAGCTAAGAAAGAGACCCTGCAGCTAGCTCTGCAAACAGTAATGAGAGGGCTGACCTGACGGTCCTCAAGCAATCAGGGACTACAAAAGTATTTTAATAATGAACACAACTCATAAGAGCACCAGAACATCTGCCAGGTGAGACCTCTCCACACCACTTTTGCAAATCCCCACAGAAAAAGTCTGGTGGCCTTGGCAGATGAAGAGTTGTGGGATTTCTCGTACCACAGCTCTTTTAATTAATTTATCAAGACTCAATTTCCAGCCAGCAGCTGTTAAGCTCATGCAGACCCTTGTGACTATATTCACCCTAGACACCGCACACCTTCTCCAGGGGAAGGACTCTGCAGCCTAACCAGTAGTTCTCACCCTGTTGCCCAGCTGGTACTGGTGCACAGCAGAGCTCCCAGACCTTCACAGCTGAGCTGCTACATCCTCTCAAACACCTCCCCACTGTCTGCTTTTCCACAAGCTCCTCTGTACAAACTCCCACCCACCAGCAACACCCCTCTGCCATCCCTGAGCCTTCTTCCACTTCCAAGGAAACTGTATAAAGAATAGAAGAAACAATTTTGGACAAATGAAGTGCTTCTGATTTTTCAGTTTTATCAATACACAGTGACTCAAGGGTCAAAAACAAACAAAGAAAAAACACAAACAAAACAAACAAGGCAGAAAATCCCCATAACAAGAGTCATACTGCTGCCACATAACCCCACAAGCAGAAGATGCAGCAAGGAGAGGCAGGTTCAACCCCTCCACAGGTAACATGGGGCAGGAAAACTGCTGCAGTCCTCCCCACTGCCCAAGTCAATCTCCACCCATCAGGGAAGATTTCCCCATGGAAGTTACTCCTCTAGGAGAGGTCATTAAGTTTAAACAAGAAAATAGACCAGTTCCCAGCTGTCCTCCACTCGGGCAAAGCATCCATCACTCCTCAGTGAAGCTGCTCTACAGCTTTCTCTCGTTATTTGCTGGGGTAGGGTTAAGAAGATCCAGGGGAGATACCACCACCCTACCTTTCTGCTAATAGGCAAGGCAGCAACACCTGAATCTAAGCTCATTCATAGCCAAAAAGGGGCAAAACCAAGGCCTAAATTCCCACCACACTCCTCTGCCCCAGTACCTTTCTCTCCCATTTATTACAATTCTTCTGTATGACCAATAGCAGAAAAAAAGAAAACAAACCAGCCCCCACAAAACCCCCAGACATGATTACATCCCACATGCCTCTTGTTTTGTTCTACAGAAGCAAATGCAACCTTGATTAAAGATCCAGCCTAATCTTAGAGGAGGATCACAGTCCTGGAGGAATGAACTACAAGCTCTCCTGTTCACCAGTAATAATCACAGTCTTTACTCAAAACAATCCTCATCTTTGGCAGTTTGAAGACCCTTTCAGAGACATCAGAGAGGCTGCCTTTCTCAGCCCAAAAAACCTGTTCCAACCTCAAATATCCCATGTGGTTATCACAAAATACTACCTCTGTACTCCCCTTCTCTGCACCCTCAGAGGCACAAGGCAAAAGACCAGGTACCCATCTACCCTGCACCCACCATCACTGCTCCTGGTCCTCCTCACCAAGCCAGGCTCCCACATACCTCCAAGCTGAGGCTCACCAGCCCTCCCAAGCAAAGAACGCAGGAGCCCACTGAGGGCCCCAAGAAGCTTCTGCCCCTCCCAGTCCTCACAGGCACTCATGAGCAACAGCTGGGAACAGTGTTCCAAATGCACCCCAGCTGCCAGCTCGGAAGGCAGAGCACACTCCGAAGGTCAAATGACAGCTCTGTAGCACAATGTGAAGAAAAGTAAAAACATGACTTCAGGCTTATTTTAACTCTGAAAAGCTACCTGCCATCTGAAAGTGAAATATCCACATGCATTTTGCTTGAGTCTTCCTCTGCTCCCACCCTGAAGGCAAAGAAAACTTTAACATCAGGCAGCATCCAGCTGGCACCTATAGGTGCTATACTCCATGCATCCCTGCTGGTGCATGGTGGTGCTGGGCAGCATCTGCAGTTCTGATGTTACCTGCAGTGCTTTATGCAGCAAACCTCAGGTGATTGAGAAGTGTCTTTGCTAGAGATGAAGTCTTCTACTGCTCACTGCAGTATTCAAAAAGAAATAATCATCAGAACTCTCTGGGCCTGGGCAAAGCAAAGTTAAACTATGCAAGCTGGAGTCTGCAGCCAGAGCATGAAGCAATAATGGACAAGACTGAAGTTTAGTTCCCACTCTGCCACAAACGTGCTGTGATCTTAAGCAAATGCTCACTGTCTCTGTCACCAATTTTATTCTCCATTTGTTTCAGCTCTGCACAAGACCTGCTTCTCCCTACATATTCGTACGATTATTAGCAGAAGAAAGATGCAATAACTAAACACACCACAGCACACACACTATGGATTAGGAAGGCATTGACATAATTGGTAGAATGAACTGAAATCCAGATGCTGTGTGATGCAAAACAAGAATTTTTATGTTAAAGGACTCTGGTGTTCTCTCATCCCCACCAGTTAAATGGCAATAAAGCCATCTCCTTCTTCCCCCTAGGAAGCAGCACCCCTTGCCACTGCTGCCAAAGTGGTGAGGACTTAGGCACACTGCATCAGACATGAAGGAGCGACGCACTGGTGGCCCATTAGCTCCCATATAAGCCCTGTAGCCCCAGCATGCTAATCACGCTCCCCAGTTTCCAAAGGTGTTGGCATACCAGCAGCTGGGGTAGCCACTGAGAGGATGCTTTAACTTTGAGCACACTTCTTTTTTGCTTGCTTCAAAAAATCAGAAGTCTTCCCAAAACTGGTTTTAAGTAACTGTTTATAGAGACTGCATGTGTTCCCAGTTTACTTCTTTTCACTTCCCTCAAAGTAACAGATGAAGCCAAAAGCAACAGCATTTTTTCCTCAAGGAAAGCAGAGAAGAAATTAGCTGAAAGTCTCTTTCATTAACAAGAAAGTGTGGAAGGAGATTGTTTTTACCTCTAAATGTATAAGCTCTTTGACATTGTACATGCTTACAGAATAGGCATTTGGGTACAGAGTTTTATTTACAAATAAACAATATGGTTCTTTCAAAAACTTAACCACTTAAAAGCTATTTCTTTCTAGGTTTACTAGTTCTCAAGGTCAGAAAAACACCTCTGCCTCAGACAAACCATAAAGTATAACTCATCTTCTATGTAGTGCACGGGCTCTAAGAGAACCTCTGAATTTCTGCATGCACTTCACCACCCAGAACAGCGCCAGTTTTAGGCTTAGTTAACTGAAGATAAAATTTCCTGTTAACTGTCTTGCACCAAAAATTGTCACTGGGCATGTGATAGGCTTCCTAGACTGTTTATTACCAGTTTGTGTGGAAATTTGTTTATTATTCATATCAGCTTGACTATTAAATTAACCATTCCCCTCTTGCTTTACATATAAGTGCATGAGGGGTAGTTTAGCACCTGCTGAAAGTATCGCCCTATCATGACTCCTGTTATTCAGCTCCTCTCTAAACTAAACAGTGTTTTTCTTCTTATAATAACCTTTCCATGAAAATTATTAGAGGTGCTTTTTTTACCTTGAACATTCCTCTGCGATCCTGCTTAAACCACATGACACTCAAAGTGACAGTTTCCCATTGCTCGACACAACAGCAATCATTATTTTTAGCCTGAACCTCTCCTTTCATTTCTCAGGGGTATCTTAATTCTTCCGCTGGCACTCTCATTTCATTAACATTTCACCGGTTACAAATGGAAGGTCTGGACACTGTTGATATTATCTCTGCTGCTTGGCAGCTGCTGACTGCCAGGCATGATTTCCACTGCTCCCTGGCACGGTACATCTTTCCTGACAGAGCTTCTGCCTGTTTCTTCTGCCCTGTGACAATTCCAAAAATGGGGGAATTTCCTAACGCTGGCCAGCAAACTCTGTTTTTGCCTTCCTCTGCTTCTGTGGCTATTGTAGAGATGAATTTCAGCGGTAGATGAAGCAGTATCTTTGCATCATCCTATTGCAGATGCCAACACTTCTTCTTCCCTTAAGAAAAGAGAGGAAGTTTGTAGAGGCATAAAAGATGGGCAACAAATCTTCCCTCCCTAACATGTCATCAGGACAGTGTCTCTCCCTGATCCAAGTTCCTTCCCAAGCATCCTGTCTCAGCCATGGTCCTTACCCTACTCCCTGCAAGGGACACTAGGCAATCCGAAAATGTATTTGGACTCCTTGCTCTTGCACTGAATCATAGAATGGTTTGGGTTGGAATGGACCTTGAAGTTCATCCAGATCCAACCCCCCTATCATAGGCAGGGACACCTTCCACTGGATCACACTGCTCAAAGTCCTATCAAACCCAGCCTTCACCTCCAGGGATGGGACATCCACAACTTCTCTGGGGAACCTGGGCCAGTGTCTGACCAGAATCACAGTAACAAATTTCTTCCAAGTATCTGCAGAGAAAAAATCAGGAGGGCTAAGG
>WAAB01003151.1:112067-126974 GCA_013389865.1 Piaya cayana | reverse complement strand
GTGGGTGTTTTTTTTTTTTCTCTAAAGGTGGAAGAGATGGTACAAAACCATATGACATATTCCTTGCAAGATGTAGGAGGAGATGCCAATTGGCAGCTAGTGGTAGAAGAAGGAGAAATGAAGGTAAACGTTTGGTTTTATGTTTATATGATAAGATAATATGCTGTGAAGAGAGAGACTTCCAGTCTAGCAAACTTGGAAATGTTGAGTTAACAGTTGAACTCAATGACCTTAAGGGTCTTTTCCAACCTAATAGATTCTGTGTTTTTCTGGGAATACTATTCCTCAGCAAGTTATGCTATTAAAACTTCCTCTGAGAGTAGCATAGTTTAGGTTAGGACTGGAATCCACAAGAGCTGTGGCTTCTAATATAGTCATCCAAAATCTTGTGGAACTCCTGCAATAGCTTTGTCTTTGCAGATTCCTTTCTTAATCTTTCCTGTTTTAAAGTTAGTATCAAAATTATGGGTAAGTTTGATGTATGGAAATGTTAGAGTAGCAACTTACTATGTTGGTTGTTCTGCTGTGCTTGATCACTGTGCACAGGGATACATACAATAAGGTTGTTTAGTCATTTTTGAAATAGAGGTTCTTGCAATACTGGAATTTTAATGTGAATTGCCATGTAAGAATGTCTGCATTGGTGATTACCAGGGAACACTTACATGCAACTTATTTATGTGTTAGCCGTATAGATAAGTGTTTCAAAAGCCCAATGAAATTTCTAAAAATGAAAAGCATGAACTGTTTTGATAATTTCTGTTCTACATTTCTTTCTTTGTATTTGACCTTAGGTATACAGAAGAGAGGTAGAAGAGAATGGAATTGTTTTAGATCCTTTGAAAGCAACCCATGCCGTTAAAGGGGTAACGGGACATGAAGTTTGTCACTACTTCTGGAATGTCGATGTTCGTAATGACTGGGAAAGTAAGGAATTGGTTCTTAAGCTTTGCACATTTATCAGCAAGGATATTTTTTGTAACATTGACCTGATATGTATCGTTTTTTACTTAAGGATTTTTTTTTCCCCCTCTTCTTCCTTTAGCAACAATTGAAAATTTCCATGTTGTGGAAAATTTAGCTGATAATGCAATCATCATTTACCAGACACATAAGGTAATAACACTACAGCTCTATGCATACCTTACCAAGACTGTGTGGGCCGTGCATGTTCTGATCTTGTTCTGGGTGCTTTAACAGCTTAACAACTTAAAATACCGTTCAGAACAGTTTCTCTAGTAAACCTTAACTTTGTCAATTTTTCAAACTTGTCTCGATAGATAGGTTGTGCATGTGTCTGATACAGCTTGTAATAATAAATGAAGACTGTTCTTAATCTCTAGGTGTTATATATCACTGCTAGCAAAGCAAGAGCCATCTAAAGCAAAAGGAAGCAGTAAATTGACGCTGACTACAAGAAACAAACCCATACCACTGCACTGTGTGTTTTGTTGCAATAACGCAAGCTATTATTAACCACAGTTAGTTCACATTTACCTTACGAGGCATTATGATTTTTGGTACATTTGTTTTAATAACTTCATTATGATGTTTCCATCCACCAGCCAGTTCTGGTGTAAATTTACTAAAATGTTCATTTTAATAAAAACCCAACAACTGTGACTTAAAGACTCAAAAAGAAAACCCAGGAATGAAGTATACAGTTTCATCATTAATCTTGCATGATTGCAAGTATTAATATACTCAAGTATTAAACCAGATGTTTTTATTTGACAGTTTCACTAACAGTGCTGTTACCTTAAAACTTCTTTAACAAATGACTCATGTAAGGCATTTGTGTAAGCTGTATAGTGTGGTAAAAGCTAGACTGTTTTCCCCTATTGGATTTCATGAAAATGGCATTTGCATGTTTTATTACTCTCAGACATTTGCTTCTGAAACTTTCTCTTAGATAGTATCAATTTACTATATCTGTCTCGCTGAAATAGTAGCTTTTTAAAATAGTATTTGTTTTAAATATTTCTCTCTTTCATTCACTTTGTCTCTGGAGACATAACTGTAGATGCATCTGTTTATACTTCACAACAAGTTTAGCTTACAGCTCATAAGTTGTAAGTAAAATATAATCCTGATGTTGAGGGAGCAGGAGGCAAACTACGTCTCACTGTTTGTCTGCTGAAAAAGTCTTTACAGCTTGGTTTTCTGCATTTCAGAGACCTTAAATTTTTGCTTTAATTTTTTAAAATGAAATGTAGCTTATGACTTGATATGCATCTGTACATAGCTATGTTTCCTTTCAGTTTTGAAAGAGAAATTGCTAAGTTAAAGAAACTTTTTACTTAAATAACATGTCTAAGGATAGTAAGTACTTCATTCACAAAACTGCAGAAACTTATATTTGGGTATTCCTCTGCAGAGGGTGTGGCCAGCTTCTCAAAGGGATGTCCTGTATTTGTCTGCAATCAGAAAGATACCAGCATTCAATGAAAATGATCCTGAAACATGGATTGTGTGCAATTTCTCTGTGGAACATGACAGTGCTCCTGTAAGTATTTTGTTCTGTCAAGATCTGCTTTTAAGATAAAGTCTTCCTGTTGCTTGGTAATGCACGTGCTGTACTAGTGTGAGGGAAGTAGTAGGTTTTGCAAAAACAGTTTATTTAAACCTGGTGATATAAAGACCTCATTAAGGCATTTTGAGATAAAAGTTTTCTTGCCTTAACAGCAGGCAAATCTGAAGTTTTGCCACAGAATGGAAGAAAAATTTCTGGAGATGCAAAAATGGTTCCAAGACTTGTGGTTATTTTGTATAGAATAAAATCAGTAAGTCATTGATACTGTCAGATATGGGAGTAGGCTTGTATAACTATAGATGTGGAATCTATTAAACCTCCACCTTATACCGTTCGGCCTTGGTCTGTCAGATAGTTGTAATGGTTGGTTTTGGGGTACTTCTGTGCTGGTTGTTATGCCATAACCTGCTTACAAAGGAAAGTTACTAACTGATATTCTTTAAAAGTTTCTTTACTCATTTGTCACAATAATTGAAGTAATTCACTTGTAATATGTACTAAGCAAGCAGAAACCTGGGCTTCAGGTATTTTAGTTTAACTCTCTCCCTGTTCACCATGTAACTGTCACTTCAGTCATGTAGTACTAGAATGACAGCTCTCAGAAATGCAGCTTCTGGAGTGTATTAGTCTTCATAGTAAATTAAAATGTTAGCCATCAAGTATGTTGAAACAAATTTACTTTGAGGCTTACAAATGTTTCTTTTTTTGGCAGCTGAACAATCGCTGTGTCCGTGCCAAAATAAATATTGCTATGATTTGTCAGACCTTAGTAAGCCCACCAGAGGGGAACAAGGAAATAAGCAGAGACAACATCCTATGCAAGATTACATATGTAGCTAATGGTAAGTCTAACATTTTTTAGCATGAGTTTCATTATATGTTTTAACTGGGGAGCTGAATACTGGAAAAAAGCAAGCTTGATGCAATTTTCTGTTAAGTTTATATCCAGAATCACACTTGTGGTCTTTGTGTTCAAAAAGACTCAAATTAATGTGCTACATAAGTCAGTGAATGGGATCATTCATTGTGTGATGTTCTGGAAGGAATGAATGTGAGTGGTGTGTAGCTCGGTTCTAAGTACAGAGCCTTGGGGTGGAGGAGGGTGGACAGAAGAAATGTCTGCAACTGCGATGACTAAGCCTAGCTTTTAGTTTCATTAATATTATATTTTTTCCTGTATTGCTGATTTTTTCCCCCCGGTTCATCTCGTTAGACTGAAAAGCTGCTGATAGTAAAGTCTTAAGAAGCAGCAAACATGTTTTGTATGAGAAGGTTTGAAAGCTGTATAATCTAGTCTACCTAAATGTATTTTCTAACAGATAGAATCCTTGGTATTGACTGAGAAGTAATCAAAGACAAACTGTATTGTTACTGTACCCAGCATTTAGCAGTTTATTGTAGTACTGGAGATATGTACTTATCTGCTCTCTGGCAGCTAGTGAATGCTTAAAGAGTGGCTCACCTGCTTATTACTTTTAACCACCATGGCTTATTGAAGAGTCAGGCTCTGAAAAAATCCTTCAGTAAACCTTTGTCATATGGAAGTGAAGTGATTTTTATTAAATCCTGTACAAACAATACTTATGGTGTTAATCTGGGGCAAGCTATTTTGTTATCTTTTTAGAAGTTTCCCAGTTACTTAGAAAATGCATTTTAATTGATAATTTGTGAACTGTAATTATATGAGAAGTGGCAGCTTTTTTAGAAAAATACTTGCCCTGGGAATTGGAGTGTATTTTAGTATAGGTTCAAATTTTGCTGTAAGTGCTTTAAAAATAATGGTAAGACATTGGCAATGTAGCAGTGCTGCAGACAAATGCAGCATGTATTGAAAAGTTGAAGTTGACTGATTTCTGTTGTCTTTGAAATAAGTAATAACTCTAGTCTTTCTGTTGTTTCTTGAGGTCTATAGAGAATATCACCTTGCATTTGGACATTCCTCAAAGACTTGCAATGCATTGTGTTTCATGTTTTTAAATAGCGGCATCCTAGAACTGGAGTGAGCTTAAGTATTAAAGAGTAGAAAGCAATACAATACAAGCTATAGGGGCATAAAAAAAAAATCTGCTGAATATTATTCTTTACCATTACTCCAGAAAGCTGCAGGAATAACAAATTTAAATTTTGTTTCCTCACCTTCAGCAGATTTGCTGTAGTTCAGTGTCTGTCTTACCTGTCTTCTTTTAGTGAACCCAGGAGGATGGGCACCAGCATCAGTGTTACGGGCAGTGGCAAGACGAGAATATCCAAAATTTTTGAAACGCTTTACATCATATGTGCAAGAGAAAACAGCAGGGAAGCCTATTTTATTCTAGTATTAGCAGGTATGCATTTGATTATTTTGTTCTTAATTCACTGTTGTAAGTTTAGGACCAGAGGTATGCAGTCTAGAAATATCTTACGATTGATGTGAATTCAGTGCTTATTTTTAATGTATGCATGCAATATACTTTTTAAAACGTTAATGTAATTTGTATGTATTATTATTATGAAAAATAAGGTCTACACACATTATCAAGTGTTAGCTTTTGTAGGCTTATTGTAGTTTATCTTGCTAGGCTTTGTGTAAGTGTCTAATTTACATAGAAGTATAAAAGGAGGAATCATGTTTTTTTATCAGCTATCATAGGCATTTTACACTTATTCTGATAAAAACACATACCAAAGTTTCTCTTGAGCCTCATGAAGCTTTGATATCTTAAATTCTACTTAGAGTTGCACATATGACAGAATATTGTGAAGGTCGATGTATTCTTTTATATTGATAGAATTGTTTTGGTGTAGGATTTTTATTAATGGAATGTTTCTCATCAGTGTCAATTACTGGAGTATCTAAAAGGCTCTGACTTTTTTAGCCTTTCTGAGGAGCCTAAGAACAGGGATTAACAGATGATTTCTTAAGTCAATGGATGTATTTTAATGATGTAGGTCACTGGACTGAAATTATGATATGATGTTAGTAGAGGATTTCTTGATCCCTTTGAGGGCTGTCTGAATCTGTCAGCCCCAAGGCTTATGTTTAAGTAAGGCTTTACATAATTTCTGTTAGTGTAGACTTGCTAAATGCTTCATTACGTATGGTTGTAGTGTCAAGCCATCAAATTCCATTTGGTAGTTCTAGTATTACAGCGTGATCTGAAAATGAAGTTCTTTCACTTTTTCTGTGGATAATATGGGCTACCTCTATTTTTGGGTTCTGTTTATTATGTCAGACTCCACAAAAGTCTGTCATTTGATTCGTCTGTAACACATAGACCAGTAATGATTTACATTTTTACTTGGGTATTGTTAGAGAACTACTGTAGGTGAACTGTTAAAAACAGAGCTGTGGTGAGGCAACAGTTCATATGGGATCATAGCAGTGCTGGTAACAATTTAACACATTTAACAAGTTCATTTTCCTATTAGTATTAAAAATTTACAGTGCTGTATTTTTGTCTTTATCTACAGTGACCAGAACAAGACTGGGTGAGCATTCCACGTTGGAGAAGTGATGGTGCATAGATCACTCCATGCTGGAACGAAGGATCTACAGTCTTTTTATGGCCCAAGTTCTAGGCTTTGTATACTGAAGTGAAGAAGTGTTGCGACACCACGAGGCTGAATATTTAACTCTAGAGCTCTCTTGCTAAGTTTTCTTGCTCAATTGAGTGTGTAATTATAAATACATGTATTGATAACATTGTATATGGCTCTATTTTTATTTGCTTGCTTTAGAAGAGGAAGGACGTGTACAACTTTGAATTACCAGCGCAGGTTACTGCTTTAATTTTAAATAGCTTGCAGAATTTTCACTGTTATCCTTCCTAAGATACTTACACAGGTTTTGTGCATGTCTAAAAAGCACAAAAGACAAGTGCACATATAGCATACTGTATGTGCTTTATATGCACAAAAATCTAGGTGATACTTTTGGGGATTCGGGAGGAACTTCAGTAAAGCCTATGTGACCTATTGGCAGGTTTTGTTTTGCATTGTATAATCATATTTCATCGCTGCTGGTTTCTATAATGAATCATCTTGTTACATAAAATGTCAGTAACCGAGGGCTGTCAATATCTTTATGACTTAGCCTTTTCTATTGTCTTACTCTTATGAAGATCTTTGGTTCTGAAGGAGTAAGAGTGTGAAAAGCTTTATTTTTTTCCCAGATATCTTTATATTTCTATTGTATTTTTTAGTTATGTAATGTGCTACAGATTTTTTGTTGTTAAACATGATCCAGAAATATCTAGGAAGATTCTATATGAGAGGGCAAGAGACTGCCTGAAAGCGTGAAGTCATCTGTCCATGCTATAGGTGAACTGCTTTCTTGCATTATATCCAGGGCTTTACCGAAGCTGTGAGAAGGTACACTATAATATTTACTGAAGTAGCTTGGACTAACTAGGTAAGACAACATTCCCAGTCTAGAATGAGGATGGGTACATTAATTTCAGATCCTGCATGTGTTTTTCTCATCTTAATAAAGTCGTGCTATGAGGTTGATGTAGGGAATTATTTGCCTCTTGATCAAAAACCCATCAGAGCTATAAGGATGTGTAGCTCATAAAGTTCCCTTTAGTTGCTCTGAGATTTCAAATGTCATATATTTACCTGCCTTTGATCCTGGAGATGCTCATTAGGAGAGGACTGTGTCAGACTGGTACTGACTTTGAGATATTTTGTCTTTTAGCTTCAAATGTTTGGGTTACTGGTGGTTTTTTTTTTTCCAAAAGCTGAAGGTATTATTTGAGATAGTATGGTAGGTGCCTGAAAATAAAGAGCATATAGTAAGTTAGTGCAGATTTGGTAAATGTTTAAATGTGATCTGCACGGTGTTGAAAAGCTTTCTGGTCATCTTTGTAGAGGTGAAATCATACATAACACATTATTACATGTGCATGCAAATTTCATACTCCAGAACTCTTCCCTTTTTATTTGCCTTTCTCTAATGGTGTGCATGGAATATGCCTTATTACAGAGTTATTCTGTTAATTTGAATATGTAGAAAAGTGCCTACATGGTAATGCTAGTAAGGCAAATAAGATGAAAACTTGTACATGTTTACTATATCACCAGTGAGCATTTTATACAGTGATGTTAAAAAAGAAATCTTATACCTCAAATGTACTTCATCTTTTTACAATCAACCAAGCAATGGTTCATTCCACCATAGCCACTGATGGGAACTTTTAAAACAAAATCCAAAATATAGAGAGTTTAAATCCATGCTTGTCGTTTCTAATAATTTCTGGAACACAGGAGAGTTTATTCATTGAATTGGTTAGCTTTATTTTACAAAGGCATGGAAGTTTACAAAGCAGTATAAAAACTTATATCATTAGTTGCATTTGCACTAAATGTGATGTACTTTTGCAATTTATTCTGTAAATAAAATTACACTACGGATACTATTTGTAAAGAATACATTTTACTTTTGGGTAAAGGCACTGGTACTTCACTACAGCTAGTCCTGCCCAATCAGAGTTGTAAGAGGCTGATGAAGAATTATGGAAGAAATTGCAAGACTGAGAAATTGGTATTAATTGACCTCTTTAAAAGTAAATTTTAAAAGGCAGTTCTCTATAGGCCTCTCAGATTGTCTCTGTGCAAGTAGGCATTGGATCCTTTCTTCTGGAAAGGATCTTGCTTTTATAGTTTTATAAAATCTGCTCTGTCTCTTGAGCCCATCCTCTGTTCAGTCACTGCCACATGTCTGTGTGCTACTAGTTCACTTACTGTTAATGGATTGGTGGTACTTATACTGCTGTGGTGGCCTTTGCAGAAGCAGGTCCTGACTCTAGAAGGCATGTCTTTATAAGCTGAAACAACTTGAAGGGCTGAAAAAGCAGCAGTCTTCTCCATCATATACTGTTCTCTGAATATCTGTGTCTGCTTGGAGAATTTGAATGTTGCCAAACTGGATCTGAAAGAAATTACTTAATTTTTACTCTTAATGGGGATAAAATAGGTGGTCATTGTTACCCTGTCTGAGAAACTGAACCTGAATATCTTTTTTTGCCTAGTTTGTCTGTGAAAAATGTGATGCACTTTGGGGGAACAAAATTACTTTTTACTTAACTGGGCTGAGCTGGCTTATCTGAAGTTGTGCAGATTCTCTTTAAACTAATCAGATTGTCCACCTGTATTTTTGTCAAGTTGTACAGATAACGCCGTATTTGAATTGCCACTGTTCATCTGCAGACTTAAAACATGAATCATATTTTTGAGTACCTTGAGTGTGTAGACTGTAACTGTTCTATAATAGCTTTATGATCCTAATGGTAAGTTTTAAAAAATAAAAGAAGTTGGCTCTTCCATGTTACAATCACAAATTTAAAACCAGTATTTAAAAGTTAAAAGCATTAAAAGTTGTGAGGAAAAAAATCTGGTTTGTAGTTATTTTTAACTTGCAGTGCTTTGGAGAAATTTAGTAAAAACATTTTACCTTTTAACCCACTTTTTAGATACTGTGTAAAGCTGTTTACTATATTATAAGGAAAACAGTTGACAGGAAAAGTTTTCTTGTATCACCCAGGTTACTGAGATGGAGACCTGAATGCCACATTAGTTTATATATCAGAAAGCCCATATTGTACTAGCTTATCAGAAGCATGTTAATATAGAGCAGCACTTCTGAGGTATTTGAGCTCTTATCTTCATTTGTACAGAATTAACAATGTTATGGAAGTTTCCATGGGAAGAGCAGAGATCCAGGACTGAGGAGGCCCAGAGGATAACCTTGTGACTTTTTCTGAAATGTGACAGATTTTAAGAACAGGGATGAGCTCCTAAAGAATAAGCTTTCTTAGCAGCAGAAATATCTGGTGCCTAATGGATCAGTAGCAATTGTATCTGTATGTGCTATGCAGGGATTTCTACTTTTTATATGGTAAAGTTATAGAAACCTTACATATATGTGTGACTGGAGGAATAGATTGAGGTAACAGGAGGGCATTACTTGCATAAAAAGAAAGCTTACCTGAAGCTCAGCTGCCTCATGCCTTAGGTAATACATTGCAACAAACAGGGTCCTGAGGTAAGCCTTACCCTTGAAGAATGCAGCTGGTTTTGCTGGCAAAAAGAAATCCACACGTTCTTGATCTTACAAACCATGTGTGAAATTTAAAATATGTCCCTTGCATTAAGGAGAGGTTGAGCATTTCTGTAGCCCTCTGTGTAATGACAGTATAACTGGACTCTAAATAATGAGTGGTAATTAATTTAAGTTTATGCCATTCAGTTTACCAGTGTGTTTTACTCTATTAATATTGGTATTACCTTTAGTCCTCAGCTATAAAAGCTCATAGAATCATAGGATCAGTTTCATAGGAGGAGAAAAGTGTATGTTGTTAGACAAATTAAAGGGATGTGCTTCTTGAGCATTATGTGTCTGAAAGTGCAGGTCAGCCCTAACAGTCATTTTTTTTTCTCTGCACCTGTTCCTTCTGTGTACAAACTGCAGCTGGAACAAGGAAGGCTGGTAATCACACAGAATCACTGGGTTGGAAAAGACCCACAGGATCATTGAGTCCAACCATTCCCATCAATCACTAAACCATGTCCCTCAGCACCTAATCCACCCGTCTGTTAAACATCTCCAGGGTTGGTGACAGAACCACCTCCCTGGGCAGCCTGTTCCAGTGCCCAGTGATGCTTTCTGTGAAATACTTTTTCCTGCTGTCGGGCCTGAACCTCCCTTAGCAGAGCTTGAGGCCATTCCCTCTTGTCCTGCCACATGGGAGAAGAGGCCAGCTCCCTGCTCACAGAATGGTTTGGGTTGGAAGGGGAATTAAGTATGATCCATTTCCAATACCCTTAGGCATGGGCAGGGATTTCTTCCACTGGATCAGATTGCTCCAAGCCCCATCCAGTCTGGTCTGGAATACCTCCAGAGATGGAGGTTGTGGATGGCACCCACAACTTCTCTGGGTAACCTGCCCCAGTGCCTCACCACCCTCACAGTAAAAAATTTCTTCCTAGTATCTAATCTAAATCTCCCCTCTTTCAGATTAAAACTGTTACCCCTCATCCTACCCCTGAACTCCCTGATAAAGGGCCCCCTCCAAGCCCCTCTGTAGGCCCCCTTTAAGTATTGGGAAGTCCTATCACCACAAGCCTTTGTGAAAAGGCCCTCCCCAGCTTTCCTGTAGCTTCTTCAGGTACTGGAAAGTGGCTATAAGGTCTCCTCGGAGCCTTCTCTCCTACAGGATGAACAAGCCCAACTCTCTCAGCCTGTCCTTGTATGGGAGGTGCTCCAGCCCTTGGATCATCTTTGTAGCCCTCCTCTGGACTTGTTCCAACAGCTCCATATCCTTATGGTGAGGATTCCAGACCTGGACACAGTACTCCAGATGAGGTCTCACAAGAGAGGAACAGAGGGGCAGAATCACCTCCCTCAACCTGCTGGCCGTGTTTCTTTGATGCAGCCCAGGATACATTAGGCTCTATGGCCTGTGTGCACACACTGCCAGCTTATGTCGAGCTTCTCATTGACCAGCATGCCCAGGTCCTTCTCTGCAGGGCAGCTCTCAATCACATCACCCCCATCTTGTATTGAAACCACGGATTGCCTGATCCAGGTGTAGGACTTCGCACTTGGCCTTGATGAACCTCATGAGGTTCTCACAGGCCCAAGTCTCCAGCTTGCCCAAGTCCCTCTGGATGACATCCCATCCTTCCAGTGTGGCAACTGCACCACTCAGCTTCATGTCATTGGCAAACTTGCTGAGGGTGCGCTCAATCTCACCGTCAATATCATTGATGAAGATATTAAACAGCAGATTCCAGTACAGATGCCTGAAGGACACCAGTAGTCATGGGTCTCCATCTGGACATCAAGCCATTGACCACTACGCTCTGAATATGACCATCCAACCAGCTGCTGATCTACAGAACAGTCCACCCATCAAATCCATCTCTCCAATTTGGAGAGAAGGATGTTGTGGGGGACTGTGTCAAAGGCTTTACAGAAGTCCAGATAGATCACATCCATTTTCCCCATGTCCACTGCTGTGGTTATCCCATCATAGAAAGCTACTACGTTGGTCAGGCAGGACTTTCCCTTGGTGATGTCAAGCTGACTGCCTTGTCTTCTGTATACTTTAGCATAGCTTCTAGAAGGATCGGTGCCATAACCTTCCCAGGCACAGAGCTGAGGCCGACAGGTTGGTAGTTCCCAGGGTCTTTTCTGCCTTTTTTAAAAATGGGAACAATGTTGCCCTTCCTCCAGTCAACAGGGTCTTTTGAGCTATCATAGAGGGTGGATTGGCAACTACATCAGCCAATTCCCTCAGGACTCTGGGATGCATCTCATCAGGTCCCACAGTCTTATAACTGTTCAGGTTCTTCAAATGGTCACAAACCTGACCCTTTCCTGCACTGGGAGGGTGTTACTCCCCTGATCACCATCTTCTTGTCCCATGACCAAGGAGGGGTGAGGAGAGCAGTTGCCAGTGAAGGCTGAGTCAAAGAAGTTGCTGAGTTTTTCCCAACTTTTTTTGTTTGAAACCTAATTCAAATATTGAGATTTAGGGAGAGTAAATAACCACACTATTATAAAGAGGTACTAAACAAAATTATAGCTTGTTCAGTTAGCATTTGTATGGTGCTCTTAATTGGTTCAAGTGTCATTTTTCAATATTACTGTCAGGTGTGAAAAGTCAAACAATAATAAAAAAAACCTGTAATTCACTGCTTTCTTGTTTACCAAGAGTGCCATACCCAACTTCAGTGAAAGAAATGGAACGGCATTAAAAGATCTGAGAACCTCTTGCAACTGTAATTTTGCTGAATCTAATCCAGTCCTCCCTTGGCACAACTCTAGGCCATTTCCTTTCATTCTGTCACTTGGGAGAAGAGATCAGAACCCACCTCACTACAACCACCTTTCAGATAGTTGTAGACAGAGATGAGGTTTCCCCTCAGCTTCTTCTTCTGCACACTAAATAACCCAAGTTACCCTCAGCAGCTACTCAGAACACCTAAAGGTGTGCTCTAGATCTTAGTTTCCTCACAGGTTAGAGGTTTAGAATCATGGAATGATTTGGGTCAGAAGGGATCTTAACGTTGACTCAGTTCCAACACCCCCTACCACGGGCAGGGACACCTTCCACAAGAGCAGATTGCTCAAAGCCCCATCCATCCTGGCCTTGAACACCTCCAGGGATGGGGCAGCCACAATTTCCTGGGCAACCTGTGCCAGGGCCTCACCATCCCCTTAGTAACAAATTTGTTTCTGGTATATAATCTAAACCTTGCCTCTTTAACCTTGAACCCATTACCCTTGCCCTATCTCTGAAATCCCCAATAAAGAGCACCTTCCCAGCTTTCCTGTAGGTCTACTTTAACACCTCCCACATTAAAGGATATTAACTTCATGTACAACTTAAAAGAAAAATCCTGGATTACTGGGAAGGGTAGAAATGGTGCTTTAATTGAAAAAAAACAACAAACAGTGCCTCAGTATGGGTACAGAGAAGGATGAATTCCAGTAAGTCTGATGTTTTTGGATTGTTAGGCAATATGCTTGCTAACAGGTACCTCCCCAGCAGGAGGAGAAAAACCGCCAACACTACCACTGATGTTCTGAATGGCATTAAAGCGTCTGCTTCTGTTCACATCCACAAGTGTGGGAAAACACTACTCAGTAACTGCAACAGGAAAAAAAGATGTGTAGTCCTTTGTTCTCTCCCCTCTGAAGGCTTTAGAGAAAAACATCATCTTCACGATCTCTAATAAAACCAATACCTTGACTCTCAGCTTTTCAATCACATCAGCCTTTTTGGGTCAATTTTTTCCAGGTGCACTAGAGGCTTCAGCTGCTCGGCAAAGTTCCTCATGTCATCGGACACTACATCCTGCCCCGCCGGTGCCACCACATTGAGCTCCACCAGGTAGGAGAGGGAGAGTGGCTCAATGCTCTCAGTGTTCCCTGGCATCAAGATGCGGAAGATCTTGTACACCACGATCTTCATGATGCCCTTGCGGAACACGTGCCCTTTGGCCACGAACTCGTGGTCCATGCGGAAGCCCATCTCCACCAGGAAGTCCGTCAGGTTGTCTGAGGTGGCAATGTCCACACAGTTGCGCACTAGCGCATGGCGGCTCTTGTCCCCAATCTCCGGCTGCCCCAAGTAGCGCAGGTGCCAGGGCATCCCACTTTTGTCCATCGACCGCCGAGCACGCAGCACGAAGGGGCTTGCCTGCTGCCCCTTCAGCAGGAACACCATCTCGTGGTCCAGGAAGGTCTCAGGCTCCATGTTGTCACACAGGCCACGCAGGCGGTGAAGAAGGCTCTCCAGGCTCTGGTCCAGGACGCTCCCTGCAAAGGGATGAAGAGATGGAGGGATGCAGAGAAGGACCAAAAGGATGGGATGTCATCCAGAGGGATATGGACAAACTGGAGACTTGGACCTGTGAGAACCTCATGAGGTTCAACATGGCCAAGTGCAAGGTCCTACACCTGGGTCAGGGCAATCTCTGATTTCAGTAAAGGATGGGGGATGATGTGATTGAGAGCAGCCCTGAAGAGAAGGACTTGGCGGGGTGGGTTGATGAGAAGCTCAACATGAGCTCAACAATGCGCACTCATAACGCAGGTGGCCAACTGTGTCCTGGGCTGAATTAAAAGAAGCGTTGCCAGCAGGTTGAGGGAGGGGATTCTGCCCCTCTGTTCCTCTTGTGACATCCCACCTGGTCAGGGTCTGTGATTGTCAGCACAAGAAGGATATGGAGCTGTTGGAATGGGTCCAGAGGAGGGCTACAAAGATGATCAGAGGGCTGGAGCACCTTCCAAATGAGGATATGCTGAGAGAGTTGGGGTTGTCCAGCCTGGAGCAGGTTCTGAGGAGACCTTATAGCGACCTTCCAGTACCTGAAGGGTCTACAAGAAATCTGTGGAGGGACTACTCACAATGGCTTGTGGTGACAGGACCAGGGGGAACGGGAATAAACTAGAGTGGGGCAGATTAAGACTAGAATAAGGGGGAAATTCTTCACTATAAGAGTGGTGAGGCACTGGCACAGCTTGCCCAGGGAATCTGTGGCTGCCCCATCCCTGGAGGTGTTCAGGGCCAGGTTGCATGGGGCCCTGGGCAGCCTGTGTGGGTGGGAGGTGCCCCTGTCCATGGCAGGCGGGCTGGAACTGGATGGGGCTTAAGGTCCCTTCCAACCGAACTGTTTCTATGGTCCTATGGAGGGAGGCAGGGACGGAGAAGGGAGGCGTCCCCGCCGCCCCCCGTGCAGCCCCCACTCCCCGGCGCCGGGCGGGCCCCGCGGGGCGCTCACCTTGCAGCAGATACTCCATCATGTTGATGGTGCCGCCCGTGACGGGCATCATGGTAACCGGTGGCGCCTCCATGCTGCGCGGGACGAGAAGCGGACAGGGCCGG